>VALG01004620.1:0-14275 GCA_009835305.1 Ipomoea purpurea | reverse complement strand
CTATGTTTACCGGTCCACGTGTTGCTTGGAATCCACCGCACACGTGAGTAGTTGAGATTGAGACATACTTCAAATTGATTGTAACTACCTGCACGGCCTTAGCTTAAATGGTTTAGTGGGGCAATATTTTGGGTAAGATTATTAATAACTATATTTATTGGAAAATATATCATAATTTCTCATTTATATATGTGGAGTCAAATTAATTATAATTGATGGTTTTAATGATAATTATACACAAAATATAAATATAAAACTTTACCAATAAATTTGGACACAACAAACTTTTTTTCCACACTTCATTATATTATATATAATATATATAATATATATATAATATATAGAGAGAGAGAGAGAGAGCGCTATAATAATAAAAATATAATTATAAATATAAGTAAATAATAACTTCAAAAAAAAATTATAAATAATCTACCCACACAATTAATGCATTCATACTACCCAGGGATCGACGTCTCCACCAGCGGCAGTGTAGGAGAACCTTCAAAGTGAGGGATAGTTATGCTGTGGGCTCGTGCCCAGCGTGCTTCATGGCACGGATAACGGTGCCGTCAGGCAACCGTTATCTTCCCTCTTTTTTTTTTTTTCTTTTTTAATTTAATTTCAGACCATTTAGACCCCACATTGTCTTTTATTTCAGAGCACATTTGTTGTGCCCTTCAAACTTTAAACTTGTTAGGTGTATACTATACTAATTCTTAGTATATATATATTATATATATAGTTTATATTATATATTTATATATGGTATTATATAATATATTAAAAGGCCTGAATCTAAAAATATATTTTGAGTGGACAAAAGTTTAAAATACCTTGATAATGTATAAAAATGTTTTACAAATATGAAATATTATATCAACACTTAAAACAAAAAAAGAAAAAAAATCATAAAATTTGAGAAAAGGAAACACCTCTTTCTCTAAAGGCTGAAATAAGAAATTATCGCTGGACACTATGACTAATCTCATCACTGCAGTGAGATACCAAGCTTGGAAATTTAAGTTGTTTCATACTTAAAGTCAATGATCAACACCCTCCTACTCAATCACACTCAAGTTAAAATAATAATAATATTAATATTAATAATACTCACATTGCTATGACCGTTTCACGGGGTCTTATTTCGTGAGACGAGTTAAATCTATGATAGTTATTTTTACTTAATGATATAAATCATAATACTTATTACAAACAATTTGATAGTACACAAATAAAATCAATACATTAAAAATTTAATACAAATTGTAATAAATAAATTGTTACTTAGATTTTTAATATTTTAAGGTAAATTACTTATGAAAGAAATGGTAATATTTATTGTAAAAAAAATTAATAGCAGTTTGGATTTAAAATATTCGTAAAATTATGATAAATATTATAATACGAAATTGTTATACTATTTAAAATAATATTATATATTATATATTGTAATATTTATAACTGAAATTATGAAAATTTAAAGTAATTTCGGAGTAATTGTATGATATGGCAAATTGAAGGGCAGGTAAGCAGGTTTGAATTAGAAAGATGGGACCCAAAAACGGACAGTGTAGTATTTTAACGTGCTACATGTCGCGTCAAATAGCATTACCACTTCTTCTTCTCCAATCTCCAGTTCTCCGGTTCTCCTCTCCCCCAGCCAAAAAAAGACAAAAAAGAAAAGAGAAATAATCACAATCCTCTCCCCGAGATCTCTCTCCGGGCACCGATTCGTTTTCTCAACAGTACCCAACTCTCTACTTCACTGTTCATCGTCAACACTTTTCTCATAGTGCCATCAACGCACGCGCGCTCTCTCTCTCTCGCCCATTTTTTCTTTACTTTTAAGAAACCGAACGAAAGAGCCAAGTGAAGTCCAGTCAGTCAGTCTATCAAGAGAGGATTAAAAACATGAGCAATTTAAATCTGGGAATTAATTTGCATGTAAAGGAGTAAACTTGGGGTTTTTATTTTTTTCCCAAAAGACCTCTGTAAATTTCTTGAGGAACAGTTAACAGAAGCTAAAATTATCTGTTTTTTGTTTTCCTCTAGAAAATCCTTCATGTTTTCTTTCTCAGATCCATTTTTCTTTTCCATGAACCCTTCATTTCCTTTTCACCCGAATTTCATTGGGGTTCGAAATTTGCATCGTTTTAGGTTTTTTTTTTTTTTTTTTCCTTCCTGGGTATGGGTTTTGTGATGCGTGCATAGAGTTGCTCGGTCAAGACTAATTTGTTTAAGGATTTTGTTTATTTTATATTATTTTTAATCGTATATTGATGGGAAGTTCTGCTGAGTGCTGCCCTAAATCTATTGATGCGTCGGCGGGAGGGTTGGTTTGGGTGCGCCGGAGAAACGGGTCGTGGTGGCCGGGTCGAATTATGGGCCAGGAAGAATTGCTAGAGAGCATACGGCTTCACCGAGGGCAGGGACTCCGGTTAAGCTCCTAGGAAGAGACGATGCAAGTGTGTAAGTGATGTTACTCAACTGTTTTCCTCTGTTATAATCATATTTCTTTCAAGTGTAGTAATGTGTGGAATTTTCCATAGGGTTATCCATTTTACATGGCTTCTAAATTGAATTTATACATTGTTTCAATAAAGTTTTGTATTTTGAGAGTTCCAGTTTGATTAGCAAGTTGTTTATCTCTCGAAATGCACCATTTCTGTTTTGGAAGCTTTGATATATGTATGACCACTTATAGCCTTTTGTATAAAGAGAATAGTGACTGAATGAGGTGAAGCCAATATGGGAGCATTGTTTCCTTTCCCTTGATCTCTGAGTATCTTCTCTGCTTCTACACTTTGCCAGTGATAGAATGTATAAAGAAAGGATTTTTCTCGAATGGAACGTTGTAGATTCGTCTATGCTTCATATGCTGAGTTGCCAATTATTATTATATTGAAACTGGCCAAAAAAGGAAGTGTAATATCATGTGAAATCAAAAGGATTGTTGTGTTTATAAATTTCTGATGCTTGCAGACTCTGTTTCCTTCTTGGTTTTCTTGTCTGTGTGTGCATATATGCATTTCATTGCTTATTTACATGTCAATATACTGCTTCCCTCAGTCCCTCTAATCAGAATATGATACATCATAATAACAATGAATGGAATTTGTTGGGCACTTGGGCTCAGTAAATGGGTAAAAAATAGTTCTGATATGGTATATGATAAAACAACTCAGCAAATCTACAGGTGTCAAATGGATAATCATTAAGGCTTGGATGGATGGTGTACCCTACAGCTTGTAAGTAGTTCTTTGTTGAGTTATATATCAAAATATTTTTAGTATGAATAGAATAATGGCCTTTTTTCAGCAGAGAGAGGACATCCTTCTAGGAGTATGACTGCACATTCTTGATTAGGATTTGACAATTTGTAAAAGTTGTAGACAGTTGTATTTAGAGCATATATATTAGCTTTTTTATCAGGCTGGTGCTTAAAATTGCCAGTTTTTATTTTGAAATGTTCTGTACAGGTGTTCTTATTTTTAGGAAAAAGAATTCCCATGAGATATTGAGTGAAGTCCACCGTCTTCCAACAGAAATGTGTTTTAATTCAGGTGGAATTGTTTATTTGGCATCAAATGCCATTATATTTGTTCACTATACTTTGAGGCACAGGCACTGTCTCTGAACTTTAGAGTTTAGACATTAGGTGGGAAATCATTATTTGTAGACAATTATAATTTATATTTTGACTGTGAAAATGTCACTGCTAAATTGTTCATGAATGATAAGTGTGGTTTGAGGGCTAACCTTAACAAACTTCATTGGTAGACTGTTATGCTAGGAGTGCAAGAAAGATTTCAAATACTGAAGATGGTGTAGTAGTGCCCGTACAAAATGCTTGATTTGAATTTCTTCACTTCAGTTACCAGTTATGTGAAAAGTGAACTCCAAGGTCTAGAATTGTTTGAGCTTTTCAAACTAGAAGTTAAATGTTGTCTAAGAGGGAGAAGCTGTGGAGAGGAGTACCTTT
Organism: Ipomoea purpurea; assembly: GCA_009835305.1. Classification (NCBI taxonomy): domain Eukaryota; kingdom Viridiplantae; phylum Streptophyta; class Magnoliopsida; order Solanales; family Convolvulaceae; genus Ipomoea; species Ipomoea purpurea. The sequence goes on along the minus strand of VALG01004620.1, from coordinate 10,293 downwards.
TTATAAATTAATCCATTACTTTCGACACCATTTACTTTACAGTTGAACTGGATGTACCTTCATGTTGTGAACTGTTAAACTTATTAGTTGCTTAGTTGATTTTCCTGTGCTAGCTTTATGTTCTGCCCAGTATTAGCTGTATTTTAATATCTGTTAAATCTGACCAAGCTGCACAGTACCTACTGCGTGAATAAATGCTCTGAGCAAATAAAGTTCATCTAATCTAGCTCTTTCTTTGGTTCTTGATAGTATCATTTGAGATGAGACGATAGGCTCCTTGTATCTTGATTTCTTAAAGATTATCCTATATCATCTGGGACTATTTATCGTGTTGTGTCCCAACTCCATCAACTTCATGGTTACACATATGATCCTTTTTTTAATAATTGATAAAATAAAGTTTTATGATGTTCTCTATTTGTTTTTGTTTCAGGGACTGGTACAATCTTGAGAAGTCTAAACGGGTGAAAGCTTTTCGTTGTGGGGAGTATGATGAATGTATCGAGAAAGCTAAGGCAGCTGCTGCTAATAATTCTAAGAAGGTAGCTAGGTATGCACGCAGGGAAGATGCCATTCTTCATGCCCTTGAAATTGAAAGTGCTAGCCTAGGAAATTCAAGAATAGATAAAGAAGATGGAATACAACATCTTATTGAAGAGCCACCTATTTCACCCCATCCCCATGAAGAAAGTGAAAATGTGAACAAGGATGGTAACTGTTCTGAAGATTATTCAAGTTCAGATCCAGAATTGTCTGAATCTGATCCCTCCTTTGAAGAGGCAAACGCTATTAGTGCTTTTAAAGAACAATCTGTTCCGGACGATAAACATCAAATCCCAAATGATTCAGAGGATGATGGAACTCAAGGAGCTAAGCGTATGAGAGGTCTTGATGACCTCGGGACAGGGGTGGTGCAATCATCGAAGAGAAAGAGATCTCAAATGGCACATGTTCGTGAATTTCTAAAAAAGAAAAGCCGTCGCCGTCGCTTGATGAAAGTTTTGGAGAGTACAGCCATGGTGTCTGTTCCTGTTGTCTGTGAAGACATTCCCAGCCCAAATGGATCTATTGTTGGAACCTCTGGTAGCAAGGCAATGCTAAGTAACAGTAAATCTGATGATGCAGGAGTTTTATGTGAGAATGGAACATCAATTAATGCATCCAACGATACTTGTGCTCTTCCTTTGCTAATGCAAGCCGAAGGAGAATGCAATTCCCAGCATTTCAGGGTCACCTGAAAATGGTGTTTTAGACAGCCTATTTGATGTTCCATTTGTGACAGAAGAACAAAATTCTGCAGGTAATATTGAGCATAAATCACTGTGATCTTGTTTAATTTGTCAGTTATCTATTTATTGCTTCAGAAAAACATCTTCTTTCTTCAATATATTCATATTCTATGGTTATTTCAAATTGTTGATTCTCTTTTCTATTCTAGTTGTATCTGTAGTTTCTGTTTCATCAACGAATTCTGTTGGCTTCATTTTGTCGTCAGGCTTGTCCCCAATTGTATCTTTAGCATCTCAGATTGGTGCTGGAGAAAAATCCAGCCAAAACGGTCAAGTCGGAACCATGCCATTAGGGAATGATGAGTTTAATGAGTCAGGATCTAGAAGTACGGGTAATACAGAGATCCATGATGTTAGCCAGAGGCTAGAGAAGGGGACTTCGAAATGGCAGTCAAAAGGAAAGAGAAACTCCAGGCACTCGCGTCAATCTAAAAAATGTGATTCAGGGAAACCCGTGGGCACGAATGACAAATCTGATTCATGCTTGGCGGCAGGTATGGATTGAGATTTTTTCGTCTTTCTTCTGTTAAAAAAAAAATTGTGACTTTACTGATTTGCTCCTTTCTGAACGCTCTACTTATTGCAAGTTCAAACCAGTTTCAGAATTTCAGTTGGATGAGTTTCGAGGTTGGAGCAGGAACATCTCTCACGGAGAAACTCCCGCGAAGGGACGAACAACCGAGGTGTTGAATCCTCAGAGGCTACTGCCTTATCGTCATCTCGTTTTACCGTGAACCCCAAGTACGAGTCATCAGATTTCTCTCTCAGGCACCACAAACCCCCCGAGTCTTTGCTGTACAACGTCAATCTGGAAGTGAAATCTAGCTATCGCCCACAACACGTTCCTTACATTTCTTTAGTGAGCAAACTAAACGGCCGACCAATCACCGGCCACCCAGTCACAGTTGAGGTATTAGACGACGGGTTCTGTTCCCAACTGCTATTGAGTACTTCCGAATTCTATAGCACCAGTTATGATAATAACACCAACGCTGAGGATATGTCAATGGAACCAAACCGAGTTCTTGTGGCAAGGTTCCGACTAAGCATCCTCCTCGCACTTCACCCTCCAAGTCATCAAAATCAAAGAAAAGCACTGCACTCTCAAAGAAGATGAGGAAACTGTCTTCGTTAACCGGTTCTCACAAGCAAAGTCAAGAGAAGAAACGCTCGGTACAGAAACTTATAGGCCCCGTGGTAGCTTGCGTCCCCTTGAAGGTAGTGTTCAGTAGAATTAATGAAGCGGTACGAGCAGGCCACCGCATTACTGGAAGTTGAAATCGAAATCATCTTTTCCGGGCCAGACATTTGGTTATAGAGAATTTTGTTATCTTAGTTTTCATCATATCATACTTGGTTTCTGGCATCAAGGTATAATCCTCTGGAAAAATAGAGGAAATGAAATCCAACCCCCAGGTGCTCCCTTGCTGGTTGGTATACATAAACTGTAACATTATTTAAGTTGTAAAGAATGATGGTCCCTCAAAAGACCTTATAGTTCAGTTCAGTGCCAAAAATTTGAGGCTTCATGTTTTATTTTTATTCCTTTCAAATGTAAATATAAAATTAGAGAAAGAGAGGATGATGATGATCCAAATCTTTCAATTATATTATACAACAATATGACAATACGTAATTAAATGTTCTAATTAAGGTTGATTATGTTAGACAAAATTTTAATAAAATATAATCCTTGAACATTTTTATTAATAATACTCCGTATCAGTTTTTTAGATGAACACTATTCTAAACCAATCATTATTGCGTGGACCGTGGTCCACTCATGTCCAAAAACACATAAAATACATTATTTTAATTTATAAAATGTATTATTCTAACACATAAAATACACGAAATATTATTTTAATTCATAAAGTATATTATTTTATTCTAAAAATTTCATTTAACACATAAAGTATATTATATTATTTCAAAAAATTTATTATTCTAATACATAAGTACACATATCATGAATTTTTTTTAAAGATCAAAATAACATTATTTTGATCTGTGGTCCACACAACTGTGTGAACCACGGTCCACACAATAATTTGCCGCTCTAAACCTGCATAGTGCCCAACCGGAGCATCTAGGCCCATCTTCACTAGGGTTTTAATATATAAACAAAATAAACCTCAAAATTGCCAACTCTTTCCCTCCCCAATCGCCCGACGAAGCTTGGATTTTGCTTCTGCGCGACTTGCAGCAATGGCAACGGTGCCGGGGCAGCTGGTGTGGGAGATCGTGAAGAAGAATAACTCTTTCTTGGTCAAGGAGTTCGGCAACGGTACTGCCGGTGTCGTCTTCAGCAAAGAGCCCAACAATCTCTGCAATCTTCATTCTTACAAGCACTCTGGTTAGTCACCGTATTCAATTTTCACTTTATAAGTTGCAAAATTAGGTCTGAGATTTCATATTTTTCTTATAAATGTGAAACGGAATGATTGCCAATCCCACATGATTTAGAATGTCCAGATTAGTTTTTACTTCAATGTACATTGTTGTGCTTTTCTTATTATTCTTCCTTTTCCATTGCGAATGAATTTACAAAAGTTTAATGCTTTTGTGATTTGTATTTGGCTGGAGATTTGTATTTTTATTTTTATTTTTTTATAAATAGCAGCTGATTTACAGTGATGAGAATGTAGTAGTAATATATTGACATGACTTAACAGGGTTAGCCAACAAGAAAACTGTGACAATTCAAGGGGGTAAAGATCAGTCTGTGGTGCTCGCTACAACCAAGACCAAGAAGCAGAATAAGCCAGCTAATTTGCACAACAAGTCTGTCATGAAGAAAGAGTTCAGACGCATGGCCAAGGCAGTTACCAATCAGGTAGATCTTAAGCCATGCATAAGTTGATTGTTCATATCCATGTCTTCCTTTATGAGCTTTGGGAATTTCGGTACAATCCCTAGTTGCATTGCAGCTTTGCCTTCTCACCTTTAGTATTAGAGGGGTGTTTGGGCCCTGAAACACTGACATTGATTATATGGCTAGTTGAAATGTTGTTTATTTTTTCGATATGCAATACAATCCATTGGCTACATTGGTGGGACTGGGATTATATTTGCCCTAATTAGCTTTCAAGCTTAACTATATAAGTAATTATGGTATTTCTTCATCTTAAAAAGGGGGCAGTAGATAACTAGATATAAGCTTTGGGTTATTAGGCCACATTCGGAACAATTAATTCATGTTAGACTGGGACTGCTATTTTGATTTCTAATATCTTTTCCTTGTTTTGTATATCCTTTATATAAAAAGGCTATATTTTAACAAGTCCATCTTTTTTCTTTCACTGCCTAGAGAGAATAGTTATTCTCACAAAAGAAAGAATCCAAATATCTTATTTTTGTACAACAAAAGTGATGCTTAATGAATAACATCATATCCCGTCTGACCTCCTCCATTCATTAGCAAGGTTTCTTCATTCCCATATATTTTGTTTTTGTGTAGCAAACACAATGAATTATGCAACCCTCTATTCTTTATGTTGGGTATCTTTCCTTACTGTTAGTATTATTGTTTTTAAATTTTTATTCCCCCCATCCCAAAATCTGTCAAGCATGGTACAGCTAATGTGACCTTATTACTTGCTTTGTTTGAAAAACTGACTGACCATTGCTTTTGAAAGATTATGCTCCTGTGCTAACACCTGAGAAGCGCTCTGCCCAATACCAATTTGGTTAGCTTAGATAAATTTTCAAGTGGCTACTGGCTAGTAATGTTGATAACGGTATAAATCAACTGCCAATGTCATTGTTTCCCTTATATTCATTTTACTATTGAACACAGGTTGCAGATAACTATTAGGCCAGACTTGAAGAAGGCAGCCCTTGCTAGGTTGAGTGTTGTGAACAGGAGCCTTAAGATTGCAAAATCTGGTGTCAAGAAGAGAAACAGACAAGCTGTATGAGCACTGATACTTGTTCGATGTTCATAGTCTCAACTGGATTTTGAAATTTTCTTTTTTTATTTTTCATAAGGTTTTGGCAGTGGAGTGATTGATACACATTTTCCATAAAGAATTAAGATTATAGCTGGGAAAATTACCTTGTCCTTTCCTTTTCAATTGTTGTGGTTTTGCACACTTAAGTAGCTCAATTTCAATTTATGCCTTAAAGTTTAACTTTGTTTCATATATTGTTCATTCTTTTTCATCACAATTGCTTGCCATTGAGGAAGTTGTTGGTATGTTGCATTACATTCTGGAAGTATATTTACTGAGGTTGCAATAGGCGCTTGTTGGGTGCCTGGGCAGCAGCCCTAGGTGGAATCTTGGTGGCGCTAGGCGGGTGCCAAAAAAACAGTGGAGACTTGCAGTTTGACAATTTTAATGAGGTTGTTTTTAACATTCAATCAAATATCACATCCAAATAAATAAAATAATTATAATTCATAAGTCATAACTTCAAAATAATATTAAAAATTAAAAATGCTTAAATACTTATCAAACTAGTCTATGAGTGTATATATGTATATTATATATACTCCGTATATATAGATGTTGCAAAAATCGAGTCTAGGCACCGATTAATCGCTCAAGGCGCTTAGGCTTTATATAATGAAAAAAATTAGCAAGACCAAGCTAATCGGGTTAAACCGAAATGAATGTTAACTTGGCCACTGAACGAGTTAACTCGGCCGACTAAAAATTAGCAAAGACCAAGTTGATCGGGTTAACTCGATCGAAATGAACGAGTTAACTCGGCTGGCCAAGTCTGATCGGGTTAAATCGAAATGAACGAGTTAACTCGGCCGGACTAAAAATTAGCAAGACCAAGTTGATCGGGTTAAACTCGACCGAAATGAACGAGTTAACTCGGCTGGCTAAGTCGGCCGAATTAGGTGCTCAACCGAAATGAAAACAAGTTAACTCGGCCGACTAAAAATTTAGCAAGACCAAGCTGGTCGGGTTAACTCGACCGAAATGAACAAGTTAACTCGGCCGAGTTAAGGCGCTAGGTGTCGGCCAAATTAGGTGCTAGGCGGGCGCCTAGGTGCCTAGGCCGGTCAAATTAGGCGATAGGCAGACGCCTAGGCAATCGGCCGCCTAAGATGAAATCGCCACCGATCTAGAGACGCCTAGGACCAATTTTTAGCAACAATGATAATTTACATGACATATTGCAAGTTGCAAGACTTGTTCAATTGACATTTTGCATAAACTACTTGCAAGCCAAAGAAGAATACTTGAATATTCAACCCCAGTGCCTGGAAGCTATCTAATCCAAAGACAAACAACTCAACAGCACACAATATAATAATATATATATATCAATATAATATAATATATATATCAAACTATATAAATAATATAATAATATATATATAATATATATTTTGAGGAATATTCGCGAAATTCAAGTCCAAGTCACTAATAATGGAGAGGCAATTGTCCAATTGCTGCACGCCCTTGAAAACGTATGTACCGTTCAAGAATTCCTTGCAAGCATAAATAATGGTCGAAAACTGAGGTTTGTGGGCAATATACATGTGCCCAGAAATGAAGACGACTTTAGGTACACACTGAAGAGAATCCGCCGTAAATTTCCGGCGACGGCAAAACCCTGAGAGAAGCAGGCAGCCGGCGGCGACCTTCATCGGTGTTTCTCCATTGCCCATTGATGCCGGGGGCGTTAAGTCGTTGAAACACCTGGACTCCAAGAAGTTGAAAGAGGATATCAAGAAATGGGCCTAAGAAAGTGGTCGCCTATGCTCGCCAACTCAGTGATCATTTCAATTCGGGAGTTAGTTCTCGTCGCTCATAGATCAGATTGGATTCTCTCGCCGGCGACCATCACATCCCTTCAAATTCCATTCTCACTATAACATAACCAACTTTGGGTGCTGATTATATATTACAAGTAAGGCCTTGATTCAGGTTGGATTTGGTGTACATAAATAATATATAAAATTCTATTGCTTTATTCATTTTATTCTTTTGTTTGATGCATATATGATATATGGTTGTTTCCTCACTACAATGTAGAACAATAATGTATAGACTGTGTTATAAATGTGATTGATCCAACACAACTCTTTTTCAATGACTAATGAGGAATTGTGTGTAATTGTATTGCTTTCCCATTTAATTCTAACAAGTACAAAATTTTTCAGAGTTAGTTGGAAGAAATTACAATTCTAATAATATATGGGAAAAGAAAATTTAGAGTGTAATAACCAAATTGTCCTATTTAATAATCCTACATTTTTCCATATGAATTGCATTACACGAGTATTTTGATCTTAATTCCCAATAACTTTATTCATGTTTACAAAACAACGTAATTTGAATTCTCACATTATTTTTCTGACAAAATTACAAAATTTTCTCATAATTATATTTCATTACAACTAAACGACCTACAAATTATCTCATATTTGCAAGAAAATCAACACATTCTTTTGTTCTCTTAAAACTTTGAGAGATTTTCATAAACACCCTTTCCTAACAATCCATTTGGGTGGTGCTGGGGTGGTGACGGAGGGTAAAATAGGAAGTAGAAATTTTAGGCTATTCCTAATAACTCAGTAATAACCTAATACCAGGAGCCCTAGTAATAGCTATTAGTTTATTTGGGGAATGAGGTATTATCAGGAATATTATTTCCGATAATAAAAACTGTTACGAAAACAAAGAAATATGCCTATTATTGAGAAGGTCTATTCCGTGAACCAAACGAGCCAAAAATGCAAAGTAAAGCTAATGAATTTGAAGAAGGTTAAGAAAAGGTAAGGGAGTTGGTAGTCCAATTACACATTTACACGGTTAAGGAACCCAAAGCGCCGTGTGCATAATCCAATTAAAGTCAAACGACTGGCAAAAGTCAAACTACGATAAATCCTCAATTGTTGATTGGAAAGTAATGTAGGCTTACCATATGCCCGACCACAGCTGATGATTACCTAGGAATCACATCAGGTATTCAAATACGCGGACGTTTCTCATAAATTCCCCCATTTTGATCAAACGCGAATTCCATAAATTTATCCCTCCAAACCCTAACCTTAATCCCAGATCCATCGAAATCATGGGGAACGCAGAGAAATTGATGAATCAGATCATGGAGCTCAAGTTCACGTCCAAGAGTCTCCAACGCCAGGCCGGAAGTGCGAGAAAGAGGAGAAATCCGAGAAGCTCAAGGTCAAGAAGGCAATCGAGAAGGGAAACATGGACGGCGCTCGAATCTACGCCGAGAACGCCATCAGGAAGCGCAGCGAGCAGATGAACTACCTCCGCCTCGCTTCCCGGCTCGACGCCGTCGTGGCTCGCCTCGACACCCAGGCCAAGATGACCACCATCAGCAAGTCAATGGGCAACATCGTCAAATCGCTCGAGTCAACCCTCGCCACCGGGAATCTCCAGAAGATGTCCGAGACGATGGACCAGTTCGAGAGGCAGTTTTGTGAATATGGAGGTCCAGGCTGAGTTCATGGAGAGCTCCATGGCTGGGAGCACTTCGCTTTCCACCCCGAGGAGGACCAGGTCAACAGCCTTATGCAACAGGTCGCCGATGACTATGCCTTGAGGTCTCTGTTGGGCTTCCACAGCCGGCTGCTCATGCCGTCCCAACCAACACCGAGAAGGTCGACGAGGATGACCTTTCCAGGCGCCTTGCCGAGCTCAAGAGCCCGTGGGTAAACAAAATTCTGTGAATTTTTTTTTTAAAAAAATTGTGCTTATAGCACCGCAGATCGGCAAAAAATATTGATATAATGTGATTGTGTATTGTGTGAATTTCTACTTATCTATTCTGCCTACATATGTTTGAGTGTATTTAACTTAACACTGATATCCTGGAGTCAATTGCCTTTTATATTATAAGGCTTACATTATGTGCATAAAGATCCTTTGATCTGCATTTCAATGTGTACTGAAGTCTATGCTGTAGTTCACTTGAATAGGTTCGATGCAACTATTGTATATTTTTTGTTCGGTATTTGTTGTGCCTATGAAGTATTCATTAGTTGGTAGGCATTGCTATCTTGTAGGTTCTGCAGTATTAAGAAGTTTAAAGTAGGATAACTTCACATCATATTCTTGGGACTATAAGATTTAAGGGTTGTCCAAAAACAATTTAGGATATGGGCTCAAGAAACCTCTCTGCTCTCCAGTGTTCAATGTGTTACACCAGCTAGATAAGATATCCATGCTATTGCCTTTTGTTATATGAAGATAGCTTTAGTTCAAAAGACTGATATCGGCGCAGTTTTCTGTCTGTGACTTTGGAAGATTGGTCATAGTATTCGTTTATTTAGTTTCCTCATTCAACTTCTGAGCTCCCACCTCTTGTAGGGCCTGCCTAATACTTTCTAACACCAATAACTTTGCATTTGTTGCTTTAGTACACTAGCAGAGTTTAAGTATGGAGGGCAAGAAATTTGGGTGAGTTGGAATGTATGTGGATGATCCTATGGTAATAAGCAGAACATATATAGACTAGCTCTGATTGTTATTGACCCTAATTTCGGTGATTAGTCTCGACTGTGAGGTTGATTCAATTTGACTGTATAAGGGATGGATGAGTGCATGCAATTTGCTTCTGCTTACTGGGATGCTTGTTATCTTGTGCAGTTAGAAATTTAGCTTCAGCCATTCAACAATAATAGTTGACAAGCATTACAGGCATCTTTCTCTTATGAATGATTAGGCATCCCATAACATCAGATTAATAACAATCTATGTGATGACTATCACAGTGAAAGCATGGTTTAGCAAAGAGGGTTGAGAGAGTTCTCCTTATTTGAACTTTAATTTTTGAAGATTTCCAGTTTAATGTGGGTATTGGATGTCATTGTATCTCATTAGAGTAGCAGAAAAAACAAATCTCAGACATTAGATTAATATAAAATCACTTGTTGAATTAGTGTTTTTAATGAATTCCATAAGGTGGAAAAAATTCAAAGGGTGTGTTCAGTTAGTTCAGTTCATTTCTTTGTTTTTCATGCATATCTAAAGCTTGGAAGTATTACGTGAAGAATGCTTTGAGTTTCATT
>VALG01004619.1:0-10038 GCA_009835305.1 Ipomoea purpurea | reverse complement strand
CTCAAGTAGTGGTCGGTAACCTTGTGGATGGCTTCCACGACTCTTCCTACAAGAAAACCCCGCAGTAATCTTTCCATCCCGTCGACTTCCGATTCCCACCGAGCGGCCACCACTTGGTTGATGTTGCCTAGGCATTGCGAAGGGAATGGCGGGTTCAACTTCTTTCGCAAGTTTTCACGCATTTGTCAGCAAATGCGTCTTGAGGTTTGGGTTCGCCTGGTAGAATTGCCCGTATCACCGCCGCCATATGAACGCCGACAACCGCCACCCGAGACGGACGGCGGCCGTGCTCCGATGGCTGATAATAATCGTTCCTGAGCCGCTCGATATCCCGCTTGCCAAAAACAAATCTTTTCGAGGAGTACTTTCCCGGGTTCTTGACGGAAAGGGGCTTTAGCGTGGAGCTGACGAAATTCCCCGGCCTGAAAATTGTCAGGCGTCCAGGATGAGACCGCCGGGATTATGGTTCATTACCCCGCGGTTGATGCCGCCATGTTTAAATAATCCGGTCATCGCGCCGCCGTCCGCCAGGGCCGTGCCAAATGCAGAACGCTACCGCAGTTCCGCCGCAGCGGAACCTGTTGACCTGAACAGCTAACATTGGCTGGGCGGGGTGAATAGCATTTGGGTAGGGATCAAGTGGGAGCAGCTGGCGTATATCTTCGAGTTTGGGGTGCCGGAGAAACTCACCCATATCACAATTTGTAACTTTAGCTCGACAAAATCCGCACCCTCGTCGTTGCATCGATGGTCGATCCATCTTTAATTCTTCCGGCGAGCGGGTACAAGAGGGACAGTGTCTTCTGGAGCGAGTCCTTGAGCTCATCATAATCATGGCTACGAAGGCCGCCGGCGCAGGAGTCGTAGAAGAAAACAAAGGGGTTATAAAAAGTCGCGGCTAATATATCAAGGAGAGAGAGCTTGTAGTTTCTCAAGGCTTGAGGGAGTTGGTGAACATGGCCTGACTTTCTCTTTCTGGTAAACTTCAACTTTCAGGGCCATTAGAGGGATGGGTACTTTTATTCATAATGCCACTTATGATCACATATATAAGGGTGGCAATTGGGTTTGGTTTATCTGAACCGATCTGAACATAACCCATCTGAACCGAATTAGGAATAAAAAATTGAACGTTGGAATTGTTGTACATTTAATCGAACCGAATAGTTGGCAAATTCGAACCAAATTGAATACTATTTAATTTTTAATAATAATAATAATAATAATAATAATAATAATAATAATTAAAAAGAAGTAAATCCAAGTCTCTCGATGCATGTTTCGCCGTTCAGTTCCTATTCTCACAAGTATCTTCTTTAAATTTTTTATTGATTCTTTATAGTTTATTCTCTACTTTGCACTTTTGTTGTTTGTTGCAATTGTCTTTACCTCACAAATATCTAACTTGAGTTATATTTACAATATTCAGTATTTTCTGATCCTTGTTTCATGTTCTATAAACTTGAGTTATATTTACAATTAATGTTCTATAATGTTTAGACTTTGGATTTTGATTAAATGCATGATTATGTGAATATGTATTGTTTGATAGTATGTTCTGAAAAATTAGGGAATGTTTGAAATTTGGAAATCTTAAACCGAACTGAATTAGGCAAGACCTTGAATTGTAATCTAATGGCACCTGGGTTGCACTCGCATATGGATGGGAGTAGCTGGATTTGAGCCTTAAGTGATGGCGACATTGAATCTTTGTGCTTCAGTTGGTTGAGAAAGTAGTTTATACAGATTACTATATTGTAATAAAGTTCGTAACATTAAAAAAAAAAATCGAACTGAATTAAATCCAAACCGAATGGTTTAATTTTTTAAAAACCGAAACCAAAACTGAAAAAATTGAATCAAGCCGACACACACACACACAACACACACACACACACACACGCACGCACCGAATTCGCGCGCTCCACGCACGCACACACACACACACACACACACACACACACACAACACACACACACACACACACACACACACACACACACACACACACACACACACACACACACAACATATATTATATATATATATATATATATATGGGTGCAGATCTTATGAGACCCCATGTTAAATGAGATAATGAGATCTCATCCCATCCATTAATACATTCCTAATGGATGGTTGAGATTGAATGAGAAATATAAAGTAATTAAGGACATATTATAATCAGAATGGTTAAAAAAGTAATTCTAGTAGTGTGTTGTATTTTGGTTAGAAGTAAATGGAGTAATTAAGGACATTATAATTAGAAAGGTTAAAAAGTTAATTTTAGTAGTGTGTTAATTTTGGTTAGAATTAAATGGAAGTAATTAAGGACATATTATAATCAGAAGGGTTAAAAAGTAATTCTAGTAATATGTTAATTTTGGTTAGAATTAAATAATGGAAATCTTTAACATAATAATAGAGAATATTAATGTTAATAAGTAGTTAATTATTTTTTTGTGAGAGCTGTAAAACAAAAAAATCGTGCACAAAGGAGGTGTTACGCACACACCACAATGTTGTTTGCACAGACGACTAGACAAACACATACGACACCGCTAATTCCTGCACACACCTACACAACAATTGAAAAAAAAAAAACGAAACGCACAATACGATCTCTACTATGCACTTCTATCCACTAGAAAAATGCAAAACGTCTATACAAAAAACTAATTCATTTACTTAGGCTTGTTCGTTGTGTATTTCCAATAAACTTGCACCAGCCAAAATGAAAACAAACTCACGCACACGCCGAAAGACGCAACCACACACGCCATACCACACCAATGCACAAAAAAGCACGTCATACCACACCAATGCACAAAAAAAGCACGCCATACACACGTCATGTAACACAAACGCACACACCCACAGACGTATTAATCAATCTCAGAATTTCAAAAGTAAATGGAAGTAATTAAGGACATTATAATCAGAAAGGTTAAAAAAAAATTCTAGTAGTGTGTTAATTTTGGTTAGAATAAATGGAAGTAATTAATGACATATTATAATTAGAAGGTTAAAAAGCAATTCTAAGTGTGTTAATTTTGGTAAGAATTAAATGGAAATCTTTAACATAATAATAGAGAATATTAATGGTAATAAGTAGTATTATTTTTTGGTGAGAGCTGTACAACAAAAAAATCGTGCACAAAGGAGTGTTACGCAACACCACAATGTTGTTTGCACAGACGACTAGACAAACGCACACGACACCGCTAATTCTTGCACACACCTACACAGAAATGGAAAAAAAAACGAAACGCACAATACGATATCTATTATGCACTTTCTATCTAGCTACTAGAAAATGCAAACGTATATACAAAGCTAATTCATTTACTTAGACTTGTTCGTGTTTATTTCCAATAAACTTGCACCAGCCAAAAATGAAAACAAACTCACGCACACGCCTGAAAGACGCAACGCACACACATACCAATCAATGCACAAAAAAGCACGTCATACCACACCAATGCATAAAAAAGCACTCCATGCACACGTCATGTAACACAAACGCACACACCCCACAGACGTATTAATCAATCTCAGAATTCAAAATATAATTAATTATTTAGATTAACAGGATCCTTATATTATCATAAATATTCTATTTTAATTATAATCAAAATTAAACACTATAATACAATTACTCTTTCACTCTTTTCTTTTAAATTATCCTCAATTAAATGATAGTTGACTTTTAATCCTATCCATCCAATTCTAACCTTTTTAATGATTGAGATGGGATCTCATGATCTCATATTAGGGATCTCATTGGATATATATAGGGTTAGGTTCCTGTGAGGTCAGGTCTTCCCCGGCGGTCAGTGCGGCATACACCATTAGGTATGCAGAAAATGCACCACACAGTGTTCGCAAATACACCATTATTTGTGGTGTATTTTTTTTGTGTGGTGTATTTTTGACGAGTTTTATCTGGTGTATTTCGACACTGTATAGTGCATTTGTAAATACCAAATGGTGTATGCCGCACTAACCGCATGGGAAGACATGACCTCACAGAATCAAAATCTATATATATATATATATATATATATATATATATATATATTATATATATATATATGGCCATGAAATTTAGTTTTTTTTTTTTTTGTGACAAAAAAGTGGTGGAATGGTATACTGCACCAAGACGTTTCACACCTAACTGATAGTTTGTGGGAGATCAATTTTGATGATTTAACTAAATTTATTGTTGTTTGTGAGAATCAATTCTTAATTTTTCGTGATAAATTTAAACCAGTTGAATTACTCATGTGGGTTTAAAATAAATTTTTCTTCTCCTCTCAAGTCTCAAAATGAAATTATTTTTCTGAAACGTGAAAGGAAGTGTGAGTTTAATATTAATAATATATAAAATACACGTGAAAGGAAGTGTGAATTTAATATAATCATACAACTAGATCGACTTCCTCTGTCTGTGCTCACTGTCTCTTCTATCATTTTTAATTTCCCTCTTAGTCAATGTATTAATTTTTAGTTTATATGCATCTGGTTGAGAATTGTTCATATTCTGCCATCGCAAACGTACCTCTTACTTTTCATAATAATAAGTTTAATATCACTATATAAAACTACGTATCAAAAGAAATTACTATATAAAACATATATATTTAGAAACTACATTTAAAATAATATAAACACTAAAAAAAAATCAAAAAATACTAAATTTGTAATTTAAAAATTTTAAATTTAATTTGTAAAATAAATACGTAAATGCTAAAATTATTTTAAATAGTTATATACTAAAATTTAAATAAAGATGTCAAGATTATGTGGTCTTAATGGTATTCGGGTTGGACTTTTATTTAAAAGCATGTGAGTTCGAGCCTTAGTAGATGCGTTATTGGGTCATTTAAATAAAGATAGTCTAAATTTTAAATAAACAATTAAACATACATAATTGCATATACAAGTCTACAAATCATTAGTCTATTACTACATTAAGTAATAAGCTCATAAATAAACTCTACGTACAAGTGATAAGTTCATAATAAAAGGGTCAAAGTACCTATGAGATCCCTGTTACTATAGCGATTTGTTCAATTTAGTCCTTCTACCTTAAGTTTGTTCAATTTAGTCCCTATACTTTAAAAAGTGAAACAATTAAGGACAATAGTGATATTTATGTATTTATATTTTGGACAATATTATGTAATATATTGTTGTAAGGAAATAAGTAATTTTAAATATTTATAAAATAATATATGAGTTGGCATGTAAGTATGATGACGTGACAAATAAATGTCAACTCCACATTAACTATTGTCCTTAATTGTTTCACTTTTAAAGTACAGGGACTGGAATTAAACAAAATTAAGGTACAAGGACTAATTGAACAAAAGACTATAGTACAGGGACCTCATAGGTACTTTGACCTAATAAAAGTCATTACTTCACTTCAACAATCACATCATTCATATAAATTTCAAACACTTCAACATTCACATCTTCTTCCCCTTCCCCTTCTCCATGTCCACAACAAGACAAAATTTAATGTTGTAAATTTACTATTGTAATATATATTTATTTTAATAAAATTTTAATTATGCTTTTGGTCTGCCTCCCGTCGGCCTGCCAATCTTGTGGGTTAGGCAGGAGGACTAAAAAGCCCGCCAATAAAACGAGCTGAGCCTAAAATAAGAAAGCCCACCTCGTTATTTTGGGAACGTTATGTTGTGCAATGTCAAATTTATATCCTGCACCGCGGTGCATAATCGATTATGCACCAAGGCTTCAAAACGACGTTGTTTTGTTTAAGGAAAAGAAACGACACTCATACATTTTCTAATTGGGCCCCCAAATTTTGGGGCCCTGTGCAAGGTCCTGCATCAATGCCCAGGGACGGGCCTGTATGTAATGATTATGTATGTTATACTTTTATTTTAATATTTAATTTAAATTTGAAGGGTTGGGTGCGAAGTAGCACTAGCAAGGAAATTGAGTTAAGTGCATGAGATTGATTTTGGGTAAACTTCAAATGAAATATAAAAGTTGCTATTAATATTGCTTTCATTTAACCATTATAACTCTTTGAATATTAATTCAATTAATACAAAAGCTCCAATTCAGTATAAATTGCCATATATACTATATACTAGTTTTTACACGCATTGCGCGATTGAATAATGCCCAATGTTTTTTTTTTAATAAAGTACTTAAGTTATATCAATGCAAGATTATATTGAATTGTTCATGCATAAATAACTTTAATGTTGAATTTCCTTTTTAAATAGGTAATTCTAAGTTTACAAATGCAAAATAATATAGTCAAGACTTGATTATTAATTGTCAATAAAAATAATTATATAGTATGTTGAAACCAAATACGGGACATAACGGAGGAAGCAAATAAAAATTAGGGCATAAATTTTAAATATATACTAATATTGAAAGAGCTAATTGTTGATTGGTCAAATAAGGACAATGCGAGGTAGTTCTTACCTTCAATTTGTTGTGTAATTTGAATACCCCTTTTTTTGTAAATAAATCCCCCAAGTATTTAATATGATTGGCTTAATTATTATTTTTTTATTTTTTTAATTTTTTAAAACAATTATATTTATTATTAAATATTGTATACCCTTAGGATCATTTTACCATGTTAATCTAAAAAAAGTATTTTTTCAAATTCTTATTTACCAACCGTTTATATAATTCGCTGGTTCAAATTGAGCTAAATAATCCCTAATGCTAACCGCTTAACTACTGCTGATTTGTCAAACAAGGACATTACGAGATACTTCTTCACTTCAATTTGTTGTGGTGATTTCGAATACTCTCTTTGTCAACAAATTCCTCAAGTTAGTTAATGGATTGGCTTATTATATATTTTTCTTAATTTTTTCAGTATTAATAAAATACTTGGTAAATAAATATAATAACATATTTTATTATAACTTTGATATTTAATAAAAAATTAGGCACAAAAAAAAAAAGAAGATAAATGAAATGTAGGTGAATATAATCAATTGATTTGGAAATTTTTTGGAATGTAAAGATTCTACATTGGGAGAAAAATAAGACAATTATAATATAATAAATTTATTCTCTTAATTAAATTTATGATAATGAATATTTTTTTTTAATAAAAGAACCATTGTAGGGGACGATGTAGCGGAATATAACAATTGATTGGGAATTTTGAATGTAAAATTAATTTTATAATGAGAAAAGTAAAGAAATATAACTAATGAAATTATTTTCTTATTTACTTTTATTGATAATGAATTAATTTTTTTTAATAAAAACATTGTAGAATACATTAATTCAAATTAAAGATCGAAATGCATATGTATCTATATTTTGGTAACATATAATTTTATTATTATTTTAATTTAATAAAAGTAAAAATTAGAGTACTAAATATGCCAACTTTGAATTGGGATTGGGGTTCGAACTTTGAACTTAAGACCTTTCTTATTCAAATCAATGAATAAGTTTAACGGTGAACTACAGAAAATTAACGGAAAAAAGATTAATATTTAACGGAAAATAACGGATAATCATATTCATTAAGGATAAATTAGTAAAATCTTAAGAAAAAATAAAATCTGATCAATCTTGGACCATTCATTTGATTAAAAAACTTGACCGCCATTTTTTCTACCCATTATAGGCCTAACTCTCTTGGGCTCTTATTAGTTAGTAGAATTTTTATTATAACTTGATATTTTAATTAAAAATTAGTGCACAAAAAAAAGAAGATAATAGACAATGTAGTTAATCATAATCAATTGATGAATTGGAATTGTAAAGAATCTACATTGGAGAAAAAATAAAAGACAATATTAATATAATAAATTTATTCTCTTAATTAATTTATTGATAATGAATATTTTTTTTTAATAAATGACATTGTAGGGACAAGTTAGCGAATATAATAATGATGAATTGATGTAAATTTTTATAAATGGGAGAAAAGTAAAGACAATATAACTAATGAAATTATTTTCTTATTAATTATTGATAATGAATAATTTTTTTGAATAAAAACCATTGTAGATACATAATTCTAAATTAAAGATCGAAAATGCATAGTATTATATTTTGTTGGTAACTACTAATTTATTATTATTTAATTTAATAAAAGTAAATAGAGTACTAAATATGCAACTTTTGATTGGGATGGGGTTCGAACTTTGAACTTAAGACCTTTCTTATTCAAATCAATGAATAAGTTAACGGTGAACTAACGAAATTAACGGAAAGATAATTTTAACGGAAAGTTAACGGATAATTCATATTCATTTAAGGATAAATAGTAAAATCTTAAAAAAAATTAAAATCTGATCAATCTGAAGCCATCATTTTGATTTAAAAAACTTGACCGCATTTTTTCTTACATTATAGGCCTAACTCTCTTGGGCTCTTATTAGTATAGTTAGAATATATATAATATATATTAATATATATATATTATAATATATTAAATATTATATAATAATATATATACACACACCACACGTATAATCCTTTATTTTAATATTTAATTTAGTATTGGAAGGGTTGGTTTCGCCAATTAACCTAGCAGAATTTTGGGTTAAGTGCATGAGCTGATTCATCAGTAAACTTCGAACTTGAATATTAAAACTTGTTATTAATATTGCTTTCATTTAACCATTATACTCTTTGAATATTAATTCATTAATACAAAAGCTCCAATTCAAATATGAAATTGCTGAGAATTTATTATTATATATATATATATATATAATATATTAGTGCATCTATTTCACCTATTATATGTAATTTTCCTTTTCGCATCATTTCCGCAACCCATCATTCACTTGGGTGTGCTGTATAAACTATATGTGCAACTATTTATAACTATAGGTGAACTACTTATAACTATATGTGCACCTACTTCAACTATAAGTGCATGTAATTTTGCCTTGTTAACATTCATTGATCTGAGTTGGGGTAGTAATACTCTGAAAACACTCCGCAAATATTCATACACCTAGTGCAACTACTTATACCTATTGCAACTACTTAGAACTATAGCTGCAAACTACTTAGAACATAAGTCAACTAAGTATTGATGCTCATGTTAATTTACTTGAACCTATAATCATTTACAGCACTTGAATACATTTTACTGCACTTCGATGTCAATTATACGAAAATCCACGCGTTTTTTTTTAAAAATCAGTTTTCTCATCCATTGATCTGGACACCTGTGGACGAACAAATTCATTCCTATTTCGCGCCTGGCGAGCCGTTCGCACCTGAGTGCGATGTAATATATATATTTATATAATATATATATATATATATAGTACTATATATACAACACACGACACCACACACACACACACACACCACACACACAACACACACAGATGTTATAACCCTTTTTATTATTAATTTAGTATTTGAAGGGTTGGTTTCGCAATTAGCATTAGCAGGAATTTAGGTTAATGCAAGAGTTGATTCTTGAGAAACTTTAAAATTGAATATTAAAAGTGCTATTTAATATTGCTTCATTAAACCAATTATAACTCTTTAATATTAATTCAATTAATCAAAAGCTCCCGCCATTCAGTATGAAATTGACAGGAATTTACAACCTGGATTTAGAATGACCTAAGTGTGCATAACACCCCTATGTAGTTTAGTTTTGCTCCGCATTTTGAGTAATTCAGCGATTGAACTTTATTCCTTTTTTTTATTCATAATATTCAGTATTTGAAATTGAGGGTGTTACAAACACTATCATATTCTCTAATATTAGATTATTTTTTTTTAGCTAATATTTTTTTACAAATCACTTGTTTGAATTGCCAAACAAGGCCTTAGCCAATTTTAGGCAGCGAACTTCCACCATCTCCAAACATCAACTTCGGTTGACTTTGACTATAGGCAGCCTTCTTCATCTCCATTTTTGCTCCAATTTTAGCTCTAAAACAAAACGTTCAATTTGGATTCAATCAAACAACTTCATATTCAAAATAATGTCAAGTTCATATCCATTGCTCCGCCTAAACCTTTGATCAGTTTTAGCAA
>VALG01004618.1:0-17165 GCA_009835305.1 Ipomoea purpurea | reverse complement strand
AAAAAGGGTTTAAAAAATTCTTTTGTATTTATTTTTCCCAAAAAAACACCATTAAAAACCCCAAAAAAAAAGCAAGCAAAAAAAAAAAAAAAAAACAAAAAATTTGGATCAAAATTGCTGGGATTTTAAATTGGGTTTTTTTAAAAAAACCCATATTCTAAAAAAACAAAAAAAAAAAAATGGAAAAAAAAAAAAAAAAAAAAAAAAAAAAAAAAAAAAAACCCACAGTTTTTTTTTTTTTAAAAAACCCCCAAGCCAGGTTTTTGGTCCCCCAGTGGGGAAAACAATAACTTTCTAATTAAAAAAAAAAAAAAAAAAAAACCCACAAAAAAAAAACAAAAACAATTTGTTGGGTTTTTCCCCTTTTGTTATTTTAATTTGCCAATATTATTTACAATTTTTTTTTTCCAAGGGGTTGCATAAAAAAAAAGTTTTAAAAAAAAAGCAAATTTTTTTTTTTAACCCTTTACCAAGGGGGAAAATTTGGGGAAACATTTAATTTTCCAATTTAACCAATAGGGCAAGGAACCAGCAAAAATTTGACAAAATTTTTTTTGGGAACCAAAAACCCCACAACCAATAAAAAAAAAAAAAGGTCGTGTACAAAAAGCCAACATTTTTGGGGGCAAAGGAACAAGCAAAAAAAATTTTGGACAAATTTTTTTTTGAAAACAAAAAAAAAAATACTAAAAAATGGGGGACCCCATTAAAACAAAATTTTTTTTTTGCTTTTAAAACCTTAGGGGGGTTTAAACCCTTTAATTTCAATTTTGTATACCAACCATTTACAAAACTCAAGGGTTGGGGAATATTGGTTAAAAAAAAAATCGGGGACCTTTTTTTTTTTCACCCCTTAAGGTTTTTTTTTTGTTGGGTTCTTATCTTTCTTTGGCTTCCCTTCCGGTTTTTAAAGTTTACTCGTTGATTTTTTAGCTTTCCAAATTTTCAATCGAAATTTTTTTTTGGTTTTTGGGGGGATTTTTCGTCGAAAGAATTTTGGTTTTTTGACAAATCGGGGATTGTTCCGTTTGGGATCGGATTGGTCAAGAAAAAAACCCATGGTTTTGGGGAAAAAATTTTTTTGGGGGGCTTTAAAGGGAATTTTAAGGGTTTTTGGGATTTTCGAAATTTGGTCAAAAAAAGGAAGGAAGAAGGGGGAGGGAAAGGGGGGCTTTTTACCGTTTTTTGGGAATTTTTTAATGAAGGGAAGGTTTATTTTTTTTTTTTTTTTTAACCATCGTTCTTTGGATTTGGGGGAAAAAAAGGGGAAAAATTGGTAAAAAAAAAAAAAGTAAAGGGAAATAAAAAAGAAAAACAACAAATAAAAATTTTGAACCGGGGGGGGGAAAAAATTGGGCCCCTTCCCAAAAAAAGGTTCCACGGTTTCCCAATTTGGACGGGGAAAAAAGGGTCTTAAAACGGTTTTTTTGGGGGGGGACTTAAAAAAAAAAAAAAAAAACCTGGAAAAAAAAAAACGAAATTGTTTTAATTAAAAAACTGTGGTGTTTAAAATTTAGCAAAAAAAAAAAAAATTTATTAAAAAGGTGGGACTTTTTAAAAAAAAAAACTTGGGGAAAAAAAAGTGGGGGAAACCCCAAAATAAAAACCAGGGGTTAAGGACCAAAAAAAAAAAAATTGTAAATTTCAAAACTCTTTTAATTTTTTTTTTTTTTACTATTTATTTTTTTTTAAAAAAAAAGGGGGGGGCAATGGGGGATTGCGGGGCAAAAAAAAAAAAGTTGGAAAAAAGTTTGGCGCCATTTTCAATTTAATTTCTTAAAATTTTTTTCTTAAAAAAACCCAAATTTCCAAAAAGTTTGGGGAAATTGGGGGGGTTTTTGTTAAATTTTTAATTTGTTAAATTAGTAAGGGTGCATTTAATTTTTTTTCCTTATTTTGGTTTTAATTGGGTTTAGGTTATTTGGGTGGTGGTTTTTGTTGAGATTTTATTCTTGGGACTAGGGAAAAGTTTTTAGTTCTATTTAAAAGGTTTATTTTGGAGGGAGGGGGTTTTTTTTTTAAGTTTTCCTAAAAAAAAAAACCTTTCTTTAAAAAAGGTTTTGTTTTAATTCCTCTATTTTTCTTTGGTTAAAAAAAAAAAAACTTGGGATTTGGGAAAAAATTTAAAAAAATTTCTCTTTTCCTTCCCAAATTCTTTTGGTTTTAAAAATCAAAGGGGTCCAAGGGGGGGGCCCTTAAGGGTTAGGAAATTTTTTCCCTAAAAAAAGGAATTTTTCTTTTTTTTTCTTTATCGCCCAAAAAAAAAAACCCCCCCCCAAAGGGGCCCCATTGTCGAAACCCAAAAAAAAAAAAACTTTCCTCTTGAAAAAAAAAAGAAAAACCGTTGGACTTTTTTGCCCGCCCGGCCCCCAACCCCACCCTTTTCCGGGGGGGCCCCACCCACCCCCCCCAAAAAAAACCCACCCTTTTAAAAAAATTCCACCAAATACTTTCCCAAAATTCCCCTTTTTTGGCAATAAAAAAAAACCCATTAGGCAAAAAATTTTTTCCCTTAATTGCTTTTAACACGGGGGCACGGAAAAAAAAAAAACCAAAAAAAATTTGGGGTAAAAAAGGGGTTTTTGAAAGGTTGGCCGGGGGAAAACAGGGGGGGGACCAATAATTGTTTTGAAAAAAAAAAAATCGGGGGGGCCTTAGCCCTTTAACCTTCGCTTTAAAAAAAAAAAAAAAAAAAGTGCGTAGTAAAAAAAAACCCTACAAATTTACCTTGGGGGACTTATTTTTGCTTTTTGGGAAAAAAACAAAAACTTTTAAAAAAACCCTTTTGCCTACTTCAATTATTTTTTTTTTTTTCCCCACTTTCCCTCGGTTAAATTTACAGTTTCCAAAAAAAAAAAAGGGGGCCCAACCCCCACCCTTCATTTTTTGGGGTTTACCCAAAAAAAAATTGTCAAACCCTTTCCATTACCAACAATTTTCCGCTTTCGGAAAGTTTTCTTTTTTTTTTTCCGGGTTTGCCGGTTTTACCCCTAATTCTTTTCGGGCCTTACAAATAAATTCGGCACCCAAAAAGAATAAGGGAGGTATCGAATCAGGCCAAAAAAAAAACCCCTTGTTTGTGGTTTTGTGGGGACTGTTTTGGTTCTTTCCTTTTTTAAAAGGGTTAATTCCACTTCGTCCCCTAAATTTTTTTAGGGGGGCTTTATAGAATTTTGCAAATTTTGGGGGGAAACTTTAAAAAAAAAACAAAAAAAAACTGGAAAAAAAAAAAAAAAATTCCCCTTCAAAATTTTTTCCATTTTTATTTTAATTTTTGTCGCCCCCCCCTTGGGGTTTTTTTCCGGAATTTTTTGACGAAAAAGTCTGGTGTTTCCTTTTTTTTTTCAGGGAACCTCCAAATAATTGTTTACCAAAAAAAGGGGCTAAAAAAAAACCCGGCCCAAACAAAAAGCTTAAACCCAAGGTTTCCCCCACCCCCCCCCCACCAAAATGGGGCGGGGTCGGGGGTCCCCCTTTAGTTTTGGCCCCCCAAAAATTTTAGGGCAAAAACCCAACCTTTTAACGGCTTTTTGCCCACCAACCCGGGGGCCCCTTGGGGCCAACCGGGGGGAAAAAGGGGGCCCCCATTTTTTTTTTTTTTTTTGCCATTTGGGGGCTTAAGAAAAATCAAAAGCCCCCGGGTTTTTGGCTTATAAAAAGGGGGATTTTGGCCCCCCACCCGGGGGGGGGGGGAAAACTGCAACCCAAAGTCCACCCCAAAAAAAAAAAAAAAAACCACGTTTTTTTCCCCCAAAAAACCCTTGTTGGGGCTTCTCGGTCAAAACAAAAAAAAAAAAGGAAAAAAAACCGTTGGGGCCCAAAAACCCCGTTCCATTTTTTTGCGGTTTCTTTCGGGCAAAAAAAACAATTGACGGCAGGGGCAACCCAAAATGAAAAAATAGGGGTTTAATTGGGCCCCCCTTTTAAAAACTTTTTTGCTTTTAACTTACTTGGACCCCTTTTACCTTTTTTTGTACTCAACAGGGCTTTTTTGTGGGGGTTTCATCCCAATTTTTTAAAAATGGGGCGTGGATTTTTTTGGGGCCAATTTTGGGGGGGAAACCAAAGAATAAAATTTTCAAAATTTTGGCAAAAATTTTTTTTTCCTTTACCCCACCAAAAATAAAAAACCCCACTGGCGGGGGCCTAAAAAGGGGGGGGGGGTCCTTTTTTTTTGGACTGAAAAAAAAAAAAAAACCACCCACATTGGAAAAACCAATCCCAAAATTCCGGGTTGGAAAAAAAAAAAAAAAAAAATTGGGGGGGGTTTTTTTTTTTTCCGGCCACCCCAAAAAACGGGGCCCCAACTTTTTTTGCAAAGGAAAAAGGGGGGGGGCTCAGTCGGGAAGCGGTTTAATTAAAAAGGGGCCACCGTTTTTTTTCTTGGATTGCCCCCAAAAAAGGGGTTTTTCAAAAAAAAAAAAAAATTCCAGGGTAAGGCCAAGGGGGGGAGGGGAATTTTCTTTTTGAAAAAAAAACTTTTAAGGCCCCCCCTTTTGTTTGGTCAAAAAAAAACTGTGGGATTTTTTTTTGGTCGGGGGTTTCGCCAATTGCTTTACCCTTCTTTCTCTTAACCGTTATTCAAAAAAAAAATTTTTTGGGGCTTTTGTTGGAAACGCTATGGTCAAAAACTTTTGGATTGGGTCCCCCCAAACAATTTTTTTGGGCAATTTTTTTTTTCTTCAAACGGTTTCAACTTAAGGCAAAAAAAAAAAAAAAAAAAAAAAAACAGTTTATATGAAGCCAAAGTCCGGGGGGTAATGGGGGAAAAGGAAATCCCCAAAATTTTGCAACCCCCGATTCCCATTGGTTGGTGTTCATTCTAAACCCCAAAAAAAAAAAAAAAAACCGGCCTTCCCTATTTTTTTTTTTTAACAAGGTTCTTTTCAAAAAAAAAAAAAAAAGGGCAAAAAGCCCCCGCGGGAAAGGCCGGGTTTGGGTTTCAAAAGAAAGATTGGCCTCGGGGGGGACTTTTTTTCCCCCTTTTTGGTCTCTTTACAGGGGGTTTTTCTTTTTTGCCCGGGGGGTTTCCCAAAAAAAAAGCCAAAAGATTTTGGTTTCCCCACCCTTTTTTTTTCCCCAACCCTTTACACCCCCTTTCCGGCTCCATCGGCGGGTTTTTTTTAAATTTTGCCTATGGTTTGGACGGGGGGGACAATTTCCATCCATTTTGATTTTGGGGGGAAAATTAATGTCCCCAATTTGAATTAAAAAACCAAAACTTTTTTTTTTTTACTTCGGTTTTTTTCAAGCTTTTCCCACCTTTTTACGGGGTTTTTCAAGAAAGGGGATTAGGGGGGGGGGGGGAAGAACCCCCTTTTTTTGGGAAAAAAAAAACTCTTTTTAGGGGAATTTTTCTTTTTTTTTTTCCTTTGGCATTTTTAAAAGGGAACCCAACTAAAAAAACGGGTAAAGATTGGGGGGGGGTTTTTTGGCTTTTTTTTTTTTACTCTTCGGCCAAAAAAGGGTTTTTGGGACGGCTTTTTAACAAAAATTTGGGGGGCCGACATACTTCAACCGGGGGAAAGCAAAAAGGGGGGGGGGGAAATGAAATTTTTTGGGATTGTAAAAAAGCCCTTTAAAAACCCACTTCCCTGGTTTTGCTTTTTTTTGGGTTTCACTTTTTCAAAAAAAGGCAAAAAGTTACCCAAAAAAACCTTTCGGGGGGGGGAAAAACCTTCCAAAATTTTTCCCCTATTGGTGGGAACCCAAAAATTTTTCGGGGACACCAAAGGTATCCGGACGGGGCCAATTTTGTTGGGTGGCCGGGCCCTACAAGTTTTTTTTTAAAAAACTTTGAACTTTTATTTCATTTCGGGATCAAAAAAACCCTCTTCCTTACCCCGGCGGGGTTTAAATCGGCTTTTTTGTGTTTCAAAAGGTTTTCCCCATTTGGCATTTCTTTTTTTTTCCAAAAAAAACTGAAACCGGGGGAGGGCAGTTGGTGGTCTTTTTGGAAAAAAAAAAACGGGGAGGGTTGTTTTCTTTTTGGTTTTTTTGTTTCATATATATATTAATTATTTTATTTATTATATATATATAATATTATATTAAATATATAATTTAATTAATTGGGCTTTTAAAGGTTTTTTTTTTTTCCAGGGGTTTGCGGGGGGACCATTTTTTTGGTGGGGGCCCTTAAAAACGTTAGCCGGGGGGGGGGGTTCAAAGTTTTTGGCGCCACCACATTAACGTTTTATGGCAAAAAAACACGGGCCCCACCCCAAAATAATGTTAAAAAAGGGGAAAAAAAAAAAAAAAAAACCCAAAAACCCCCACAAAAAAAAACAAAAAAAAAAAAAAAAAAAAGGCCACCATTAAGGGTTAACCGGCAATTTTCCCCAAACCACAAAAAAAAAAAAAAACGGGGCACCATTTTAAATAATGTATAAAAAAAACCACACCCAAAAAAAAAACAAATAAAGTTGGTTTTGGGGGAAAAAAAAAATTAACCCACCAAATTAAGTGGGGTGTGGGGAAAAAAAGGGGATTATGGTGCATTTTTTTTTTTTTTTTGGGTTGTTTTTTGTGGTGCGGTTTTTTTTTGTGGTTTGGCATTTTTTTCCCATTGGTTTTTTGCAATTTTTCTAAAACCCCCCCAACGGGATTGATTTCGGGTTTTTTTAACAAAAAAAAAAAAAAAACCTTTAAAATTAAAAGGTGTTTTGTGGGGGGGGAACCGGCACCGGTTTTAAAGGGGCAAATTTTTTTGGGGGGACCCGCATTTTTTGGGGAATTTTTTTGACAAACCCACCACCAAAACCCACAAACCCACAGGGGGGGGAAAAGGGGTTTCCAAAAAAAGTTTGGCGGGTTGGACGGTTTAAAAACATTTTAAAAAAATTTTTGGGGACCGGGGGCAAAAACCCTTTAAAAGGTTTAAACCCACCAAAACCCCTTTTAAAAAAAAGGGCAACAACAAACAAAAAAAAAAACCCCACCTTAAGAAAAACCACAAAAAAACCCACCAAAACCCAAACCTTAAAGTACAAACCAAAAAAACCATTTTTTGGCACCTTAAAAAAAAAGCACAACAAAAAAACCAAAAAAAAAAAAAAAACCCAATTCTTTTAAAGGGGGGGAAAAACCCCCCAACAAAAAAAAAACCCACCCCGGGCCAACCTTAAAGGATTTTTTTTAAAAAAATGGGGGGGCTTCAGTCTTTAAAAAAGGGTTTCCCCCAAACCCACAACTTGAACGCACCTTTTAAAAAGGGGTTTTCAAAAAAAACCCAAACTTAATTTCAAATTAAGTAAACAAAAAAAAAAACCCACAACACTTTTTAATTTTTTTAAATTCTTAAAAGATGCCCAAAAAAAAAAAAAAATTGGGATTAAAAAAAATTTTTTGCCCCCCCCACTTGCGTTTCTGTTTTTTTGGTTTTTTTTTTTTTTGGGTTTTTTTGTTTTTTTTGGTTTTTTTTTTTTTTAGATTTGGGTAAAATTAATTAATATATATAATATATAATATTATATATAATATAAGTAAATAAATTTATATATATTAAAGTTTTAAAAAAAGGAATTTTTAAAAAAAGTTAAAAAAAAACCTTTTTTTGAATTTTTTTAAATATTCGGAACCAAGGAATAAAAAGTTTTTGGGAAATTTTTAAAAATTTAAAAAAAAAAAGGGAAAATTCCAAAAAAAATGTTAAATTTTTCATTACCCAAAAAAAAAAAAAGGCATTTTAAGCTCCGGGTTTTTAATTGTTTTTTTTTAAAGTTTTAAGTTAAAAAATTTTTTTTAAAATTTTCAAAAAAAAAACTTATGTTTGGTTTGCAAAACCGTTTTGTTAAACCCCACCCCAATGTTAAAAAAAGGTTTTATGCCCACTCAGTTTTTTTTTCAAATTCCATTTTTTTAATTTTTTCTATAACTTGGTTTAAAAAAAATTTAAATAAAAAAAATTTTTTATTTTTAAATTTGTTTAAAAGGGATTCAATAAAAAAAATTTTTTTTTTTTAAATCGGTTAAAGGGATTTATAAATTTTAAAAATTTATTTTAAGTAAAGGAAATTCCATTAAATTTTTTTCATATTTTACCCCCAAAAAAGTAAAAAAATTTTTTTCATAAATTTAATATATTTTTTTTGGCAGGATTTTCATTTTTTTTTAAATTTTAAAAAACTCCGGGTATTAAAATTTTTAGGGGATAAAAAAAAAATTAAAAAAAAAAAAAAAAAAAAAAAGGTTTACCTTGTTTTTTAAAGGGGGGGTGGGGAAAAAAAAAGAGTAAATGCTTTTTTTTTTGAGGGACAAATTTTTGGTTTGGATTCTTTTTTTGGGGGGCTTTCATTTTAAGATTTGAGGGAAAGGGTATTGGTTTGGGAAAAAAACGGGGAATTTTTTACTTACAAATTTTGTAAAAAAAAATAGAGTCACAGGAAAAAAAACATTCAAAAAAAAAAAAATTTAAAAAAAAATATTTTTATCCCCCCCCCCTCAATTTAAGGTATTTTAAAAAAAAATTTTTTGTTTATAATTTTTTTAAAAAATAATTATTATTTTAAAAAATTTCTTTGGGGGGAACCGTTTTTTTTTGTTTTTTTGGAGGACCGTTTTTTGGAAAGGGGGGGCGGTTTACCATAGGGGGGAAAAAAGTCAAAACCCTAAATTTTAAAAAAAACCCATTTTCCCCCTTTAATTTAGGGATTAAAAATTTTTATTTTTTTCATTTTTTTTTGGGGGGTTCCTTTTTTAAGAATATTTTATTTTAGGGGTTTGGGTTAAGTCCATTAAAATTTTTTTTTTTTCTTTTCAAAAAACAAATTTCCACTTTTTTTGGGTCCTTTAGTTTATTTTAATTTTTTGGTTTGGGACATGGGACCCAATTTTTTTGGGTCATCTAAAATTCAAATTTAAAAATTAGTTTTAAAATTTCGTTTAAAAATACAAGGACAATTTCGGGTTCTTCAAAATTTATGAAATTTTTTTTAAAAAAAAAAAAATTAAAAAAAAAAAACCATTAAAAAAAAAAATTTATAGGTAGAGGTACAATAATTTTTTTTTTACTTTGTTATTAAAAAAAAAAAAAATTAAAAAATTTTGGGTCAAATTGTTATTTTTTTTTTAAAAACTGCAAGGGAAAGGTTTTTTTTGGGGCCCCCCCACTTTTTTTGGTCCCCACGGGGGGGACTTTATTTTAAAGGTTTGGGGTTTGCACTTGGCAGGGAATTTAAAAAAAAATCCCAACGGAACTTTTGAACCCTTTGCAATTTTTTTTTAAAGGTTTTTTCCCAACGGGACTTATTTATTTTTTTTTTTGCAAAAAAAAAAATGGGGGGTCCCTCTTTCCGGGGGGGGCCACTTTTTCCGGTTCAAAAAAATTTTCACCGGGGAAAAAAAAAAAAAAAAAAAATTTTCTTCCATTTTGTTTAAAAAGGGGGGGCCGGGGGTTTTTTTTAAAAAAAAATTTTGGACAAAAATTTTTTAACTTCTCTCAAAAAAAAAAAAAAATAAAAGAAAAAAAAAAAAAAATTTTGATATTTGACTTTTAACAAAAATTTTTTTTTTTACAAAATTATTTACCTTTTGGGGCTTACATTACTACTTGGGCCCCCTTTTTTTAAAAAAAAAGGGGCGGCGGGGAGTTTTTCCTTTTTTGGGGGGGGGGGGGGAAAGCAAAGGCCAAAAGGGGGGCTTGGTTCAAGTTTTTAAAAAAGGCGGCGGGAAAAAAGCCAAGCCGTTTGGTTGTTTTCCCCCGGGCTTAAAAGGGTTTTGGGGTTTTTAAATTTCCCGGGGCAAGCAGCATTGGAGGGGCGGGGAAGGCCCCCACCCCCCCCCAAACCGGGTCTTTTTTTTTTTTTTTTTTTGTGGCCGGGGGGGATTCAAATCGGGAAAAAAAAAGGGACATTTCGGGGGGAAAAAAAAAGTAAAAAAAAAAATTGTCAAAATTTTTTAAAACCTTGACTTTAAAAAATTGGGGAAAGGGAAAAAAAATTTTTTTTTTCTTTGTTTGGGGAAAAATTTTTTTGGAACGGAAAAAAAAAAAGCGGTTGGGGTTTCAAGAAAAAGGGGGACCTAATTTTTTTTGGCAAAAAAAAAACCAAAAAAAAATTAAGGGGGTACGTTGGGGGGGACTAAAAAAAAAAATTTCGCAAGGTTTCAAAAAAGGGTTCGTTTTTTTTGGAAATCCAAAATATCTTTTTTTTGCCAGTTTTTGCCCACTATTAGGTCGGTGGGGGTTTTGGGGGGGGGGACCAAAAAAAAAAAGTGCAAAAAAAAAAACTTCTTTTTAACTTTTGGCCCAATTTTTTTTTCCATTTGGAAATTTTTATTTGACACGGGGGGGGGAGGGGGGGATTATTTTTTATTTTTCCAAAAAAAAAAAAAAAAAATTAAAAAAAAAAAAAAAATTTAACGGGGGGGGGAAAAAGAATTTTAAAAAAATTTTTGATTAAATTTTTTTGCCAAACAATTTTTAAATACTTTAAAGGAATTTAAAAATTAAAAAAATTGGTTTCTAAATAAAAAAAAAAAAAAAAAAGACTTAAAAAAAAAAAAAAAAAAAAAAATAAAAATTGTTTTTTTTTTTTTTTGGAACTTTATAAAAATTTCTAAAGAAACTAAAAAAAAAAAAAAATTAAAAAAAAAAAAAAATTTTTAAAAAAACCTTTTCTTTTTCCCAATTTTTTATTTAAATTCTTGACTTTTTTTTTTTTTTTCTCCCCCTTTCCCCGTATCCTTTAATTTTTGTTAAATTTTTAAAAAAAATTAAAAAAATAAAAAAAAAAAAATCCAAAAAAAACGGACCCAACCCGTTTGAACTTTTTTTTCGAAGGGGGGGGGGAAAAAAAACCAAACGTTTCCCCGGGCAAAAACTTCGCCCCAAAAAAAAAAAAAAACTTTCTTTCCTTTTCCCTTTTTTTTTCCTTTTTTTCTTCAAAATTTTATTTTTGAAAATCTGGGGGTTTTCAAATTTTCCCAACGGTCTTCTTTTTCAGGAATTTTCTATTTTAAAAAACCCCAAAAAAAAAAAACCCATTAAAAAAAAGGTCCAAAAGGGAAAATTTTCTTAAAATTTTTCCCCTTTTCGTTAATTTTCTTTTTTTTTTCCCCCCAAAAATTTGGGGGAGTTGTTAATTTCTTTTTTTAAATTAAAAAAAAAATTTGTCCCCGGGTTTCCCAAATGTGTTCTTGATTGGTTTTGTTTTTCTTGTTCTTTTTTTTTTGATTTTTAGATGCTTTTTTTTTCAATTTTTAAAAAAAATTTTTTGATAATTTTTTAAGGGAAAAGATTTCAATTTCTTTTTTGGTTTTACTTATTTAAAGATTTTTTAGATTGTTGTTTCGTCCCAAATCAAACAAAAACCTTTTGATTGATAACAAAGAAGGGTCCCAAAAAAATTGGATTCTTTTCTTCATTAAAATTTTGTTTTTAATTTCTTGGAAAGCTTTTTATTTTTTTTGGTATTTGTTTAATTTTTTTTTAAGTTAAGGGGTGAGGTTTTTGGGGGGAAACAATGGAGAGTATTATAATTTCAAAAAAATTTTTTTGGAAATTTTTTCGAATTGGGGGGAAAATGATATTTTTCTATCAAATATTTAAACATAAAAAATCCAATTTTTTGGGGGATAATTTTTGCATAAAAAAAAAAAAAAACAATTTTGGGGGGGTTTTTTAAAAAAAACTTTGCATTTTTAATTTATTCTTGGGGTATACAATTTGTAACAAAAAAAAAAAAAAGCCACACCCAAAAAAAAAAACCATTTTTTATGATTTAAAGTATTATTACAAATTTTTCAAAGGGGGCTTTTCCAAAAGCCCAATAAAAAGGAAAAACCCCCCCAAGGGCTCTTGGCTGGGGAATTGCCCTTTTCAAAAATCCCCCAAAGAATTTTAAAAAGGGACTTTTAAAAGGGGTTGGCAAAATTTTTTTCATTTTTAGTTGGTTTTGTTCCAATTTTTTTTATGTTTGATTATTTACCCATTGATTTGAATTTTTATCTTTGGGTTTTCTAACAAAAATTATGGGACCATAATCCTTTTTTGGGGGGAAAAATATTTTTTTTTTTTAAATTGGGGATGAAACAAAAAAAAAAAAAAAAAAAAAAATTTTTTCTTTGTTAAATATAAAGCCCCCCCAAAAAAAAAAAGGTATTTTTGCTGGGGCTGGAGTTAAAGAAAGGGGGGGGAAAGGGGATATTTTTTAATTTAAATTGATGGGAAAAAAAAAAAAAAAAAAAACTTAAAAAAAGAAATCCAAAAAAGGGGATTTATTATTTTTTTTCTTTTTTTAAGGTTATTGCCACCTTCAATTTTCACTTCTCTGCCTTTTTGTTTTAAAAAAAACCTGTTAATTTTGGGAAAAAAATCCCAACCCAAAAGGTTTTTGAAATTGGGGCAAAAGCTTTAAAGGCCCCCTTTAAAAAAAGCATTTCTTTTTCCCCAAATTTTATTTTGAATATGGGGTTTTTGTTTTGGCTCAACTTTGGTTTTTTAAAAAATTTTTCCCTCTTTTTTTTCTTATAAAAAGTGGGGGTAATGGAAAATTTGATAAAACTTTTTTCTCTCTCCAACATCAACACTTCACACTGTTGGGGAAAAAGGGGATTAAAAATTAGGGGAAAATTTTTTTCTCTTTCCCCTTTTGAAATTGGGGGGGGGCATTAAGGAACTTTTTTGTTAGATTAATTTTGGAAAATTCTATTTTTTTTCTAAATTTGGTTTTCGTTTGTTTAAAAACCTTTGCAAGGGTTTTTTTTTAATTTTTTTTTTATTTTTTTTTTTTGGGGGTTTTTTTCTGCTTTGGGAAAAAAAGGGGTTCCCAAAAAAAAGCAAGGAACCAAAAAAAAAAAAATTTTTGTGTCTTTTTTCCCAAAACTTTTTCTGATTGTTAAAAGGAGGAAAAAAACCAAAAATTTGGTTTATGTTAAAAATCTCACAAAAAACTTCTTTCCCCCAAAATTCTTCTTTTTGCCATTATTTTCATCCCCCCCAAAAAAAAAGTTTTACCTTTTAATTGCAAATGGTTCCTTGAAAGTTTCTTTTGGCTACTTGAAATTTTTTCCTTTGTTAAAAAATTTAGTTTTTTAGTTTTGGCCCCTTTTTTCTTCCCCTTTTTTTTTGGAAGGGGGTTTTTAGTTTTAGTTTTTTTGGTTTTACCTCTATACAATTTTGCTGGATTTTACCTTCCCATAAAAAAATGGGTTTTTTTTACCTTTTTTTTTTTTTTTTTTTTTTTTTTTTTTTTTTTTTTTTTTTTCTAATTTTTGTTTTTTACCATTGGGGACTTTTTCCCAAGGTTAATTTTTTTTGGGTAAAAAAAGGGCTCCCCCCCATTGGCCCTTTTTCTTAAAAACTAAAATTTTTTTCATTTAAGTTTTGGGGGGCTTTGGCTTTGTCAAAAAAGTTTTCCTTTTTTTTGGGGGTGAGGGGGAGGGGCTCTCCCGATGGGCCTGTTTTTACTTCCAATTTAAAAAACCTCCCAAATTTTCCCCACAAAAAAGGGGCTTGGACCCCAAGGGGTGAAACCTATTTTTCCTTTTTTTAGAAAAGAAGAAAAAAATTCAAAAAAAAAAAAAAGCTCCTTTTCCCCACTAGGGGGGGCTTTATTTAAAATTCTATTTTAAAAATCCCCTAAATTGTTTATTGACAAAAGGTATGGTTTTTGGGGGGGGAGGTGTGCTTACCTCTTTTTTTCCCCAAATTTTTTTTTTTTTATTTTTTCAATTTAAAAACCAGGGGAAAATATTTTTATAATTCCAATTGTTAGTTTTCTCCCCATTTTTTTATTTTTAGGGGGGTTTCTTTTACCTTTTATTTTTTTTTACCCCCAAAAAAAGGGGGGGGTTTGGTTTATAATTTCCAAAAAAAATACATCGGGCGCAATAGGGGCAATCCCTAAAATTCCCCAAAAAAATCCCTACTTTACAATAATGTTAATCTCTAAATATATGCACGAAACATGTATATTCAAAGGGTATTCAAAATTAAATTTCTATTTTATTTGGTTGGGGTTCCAAACCCTTATATTTACTACCACACATCAATTTTAGTTAATTTAGTGCGAAACATAAACAACAAATATATAAAAAAAATAATATACTTTTTACTCAACTACTGAAACAAAACCAATTGCTGCTCCCATTGCCTACGTGATATTAATATTAAAAAATGATATAATACTTCATAAACACACACAAAACAACCTATTTGAAATTATGATGAAGATTACTCAAAACAACATGATCTTCTGGAACTAAAACCTCTACCTTATCACCATTTTTGTTGGAAATATACTTCTATTGCGCTTATTCGGAATTTAACTGTAAATAAAAAACCAAAATAAAACAATAAAAACTCTAATGGTAGTTAGGGGAAAAAAAAAATTTTCATGTGGCTAAATCAATAGGAGATTTATATCCTCCAACTTGGCCGATATGGGGGCGGCTACATATTTATATGAGGGTGGTTAATTTTTTTTAAAAAACACTCCAATGACATCCTCGCCAAAAACAAAATTTATCCGGGTTTTTAATTTAGCGCATTTTGTCCTAAAATTTTTTTTGGTGATTACCATTATTTAAAATCTTAACACCAATTT
The DNA here is from genome assembly GCA_009835305.1 of Ipomoea purpurea. Lineage (NCBI taxonomy): Eukaryota > Viridiplantae > Streptophyta > Magnoliopsida > Solanales > Convolvulaceae > Ipomoea > Ipomoea purpurea. Next base: position 2,619 of record VALG01004618.1, on the reverse strand, counting down.
CTTTTAAAATTTGAAAATTATCAATTACGAGTTTATAAACTGGAGGTCTATCAGGTTACAACGGGCCCACTTCTCCATTTTTCAACATTATGCCCCATATCCATAGTAGAAAGCAACAAAGGGCGAGGGGGGTGGACAAAAATTTTTTGGGGCGCGACAACAGACCTTTTTCATACCTTACCATTTTTTGGAGATTATGTTTTCTCCAGGCAAAACAAAAAAAAGGGGGCGAGAGCTCTCATGGAATTTTAAATAATTTAATCATTGGGGGGGACATTATATTTGCACAAAGGTCCTACACCAAATTAACCAACCCTCACATATCGGGATTGGGACCAAAAAGGTATACCCTCAAAAAATATACATTATTTATTGATATTAGTTATCCCACCAAAAACGACTCATTAACTAATTTTTTACTTTTCTATCCAAATAAAAATCAAACAGAATTGCATTATATAATAAAAAAAAAATAATCCATAAACGATTCATTCCCCCTTCCGGATTCTCATTTATATAAAGTCCCAACACTTATATCTCCTTAATTTAACCCTCCTACTCAACTATTTCATATTGAATATTAGCAGTCATAATAAATCGAAATTATTAATTAATATATAAGTGCAGGGCGCCGTATAATTAACAAACCCACATCAACCCCTCCCAATAGAAAAAGGACAAAATAAGCATGCAGAATTTACTTAGGGAGAGGGGGACAGCAAAAAAAATAAATAAAAACCAGGGGGTAATCTTTTTTTATTTTTTGGGTGGGGAAAGGGATTTTGTATTATTTTGGGCGAAAGTTTTTGCTAATTGGGGTTCCTATTGGTTTTTCTTTTTTATAAAATTATTATCTGAGAGCGAGAATTTCCTCTATTTTGGGCTTATATTTTCGCAGTCAAATAATATATGAAAAACTAATCAATCTTAATAGATTCTATTAATTCTTTTGTATGTTCTTAAATTTCTCTCAAATAAAAATATATAAATCTTTATTTCTCTGAATATACTATAATTTCCACAATTGGTAGATATTCATTTACAATGATATTTTAAAGACAATTCAATTTCAACCATTTAAAAAAATATACTCCGAAGGGGTGTGATAAAAACCCATGAGCGGGAATGAGAGAGGAAGGAGTGACACTCTGATGAGTTTACATCTTAGTGTTTTTTCTTAAACACATAATCTGGGAGACAAATGAAATATAAAAATAAAAGACTAAATTTGATCTCAAGTCTCATCTATCCTAATCGCAAAATTAACCAACTAACCGCAAAAATTACACGAAATATGGTTGGGTCGGGCTTCATTATTGAACAAAATAAAATAGGGGTAACTCTGTTCGATGTACACTAATTTTTTCAACATTTACCGCCAAAAACTATATTGTGATCCTAATGTAAACGCGTGAATACACTTTAAAAAAATAATTTCTCTCCCCCAAACAGTATTTTTGGCCAAAGAAAAAAAAAACAAGATCAAATAAAAGGTCGAAAATTGGTATTTTTTTTTATCATATCAGTGAATCTAAAATCTCAAAACACCAGTAAACACTACAAAAAAATTTTTTCGGGTGAGCTTCCCACAATTAGTATGTTAGTTATCATCCTAGGAGTATGACACCACTTTTCTCCTTTTCATGAAAAAAGCATCTCTTGGCTCCCAGTGCTTCTTTGGGGGGGCACCAATTTTGGGAACATTTTATGATTTTTTTTTTTTTTTTTAAAAATCCGACTTTTTTCTTTTTTTGCCTTTTGGGGGGGATTTTTTCCTCATTTAACCCATTTTGGGGGGCTTCCATTTTTTTTTTTGTGGGGTTTTCCCCAGGGGAAAAAAATCCTCAAAAGGCCTTTTTTTTAAAAAACGGAATAAAATATTTTTTTTTTAACCACATTGAGAAAAAAAGGAAAAAAATTTTTTTCTTTTGAAAACTACGGGAATTGGTTTTTTTTGGTTCCCCTTTTTCCTTGATGGAATTCCTTACCCTTGGTGGGGGCCTTACTTTTTGGGTCCTATTTAAAACCTAAATCCCTTGTTATTAAAAAATTTTTTTTGGGTGTTTTTTTCTGATTATCTAAAATCTGGAAAAAGGGGTTTTAGGTTTTTTGGTTTTTATTTTTGATAGGGGGCCCTTTAGGGATTTTTGGGAGAAAACCCCAAAGTTTTTGGAAGGGGCTTATTTAGCTTTTTCTTTGCGTTTTCCCCAAAAAAAAAATGAAAAAAAAAAAACCTTTTTTGGTGGGCCCGCCCAAGAAAAAAAAAAAAAAAGGGTTTGGATCTTTTGGAAAAAAAAGGAAATACTTGGAGGGAATTTGGGTTAAAATGAGTCTTATATATAAAGTAAAATAGATTCAGACCATTATACATAATCTAGAGCATATACTTGCTATAAGAGTCATTTTAAACTTACAGTCTTCTCATAACTTCTGATCTGATGAATTCTGATAACGCCGTATTCTTACAGGTGGAATAGAACTAATATAACATAGCTCCCTCTCAATAATAACATTTCTCTTGCACAGCTTGTAACCATTTTCTCATATCAAACTATTCCTAAGTCTGAAAAACTGATTGCTGCACTTCTTGAAGCAAAGGCCTCTATAAAAAGTAAGGAT
>VALG01004616.1:0-12259 GCA_009835305.1 Ipomoea purpurea | reverse complement strand
TACAAAGGAACGTCATCAATGACAATTTTTGGTATTAAAGTAATTGTGGTATATTATGCTATACTATTATTATTATTATTATTATTATTATTATTATTAGATTACGAAATGCCCCTAAGTTTTGGGGGGAAAACTTGCTAGGAGGATTTTACTTTTATATATATATATAGATGATACAATATTGTTAAATAGGAAGAATCACAAAATTTGAGGACAATCTCAGTCGGATCGGTTGGGTTGTTGTTTTGATAACTACAATGTTTCATAGCGCACTTTTGAGTAGCGGTCTCTTTACGTAACCAAAGAATTACAAAATTCTCAACATTTTAGTACAATCAACATTAGTGTAAATAGATTTTTTTTTTTGGGTAGTCAGGAAATATTTCACCACTTCTCGAAGTGTAAAGAGTAAGTCATGCTCTTATGTAATAATCACATGAATGAATTGTGTCCCACTGCTACTCACCCATGACTTGCGAGGCAAATAAATATTTTTTTTATATAAAAAAATTACAATTACTATCCAATAATGTATATTAAATAGTGTATAATCATGTATATTAAATAGTGTATAAATCACATATGAAATGTAAATGTAATAATAATTTCCTTTATTAGGATATGGCACGCTTATATTCTAAAAGTTGACCCCAATTTTCTCCCTTTGGACTTTGGAGATCAAATGTCAGTTGTGTTCATTCCCTTTCGCAAGTCTAGCGCCGAAAACCAACGTGGAAAGTTGATGATGATGAGAAACGTACCAAAGAATCAAGAATGATTTCACTTGATCGCCCTGAAGCTTGTGGAAATTGCACTTGGACCCCTTTATGTCTAAGAAAGTTCAACTTTACTACCTAGTACCTACATTTATGAAAATTGTAATACAGAATATTTGATTAGACATGTTGATTTCAAAGGGAGGCTAAACATGTCAATAGAAAGATATGTATGTGTTCAAATGGGATGGTACTTGGTAGTCTATTTTGGTGAAAATCCACTTAGTTTGTAAATCTTTTAACATGGCGTTGTTGAATGTAATTAAATTGTAATTCAATGAAATTCCAATTACGTTGTTTGGTTGGAGGGAATTGTAATTTTCTCATTTTGTTGAATTACAATTCAATGTGGTACTCCATGAATTGCAATTCAATGTTTGTGGAAAGAGAAAAATAAAAGAAATGACAAAAGTATCATTGGTGATTGTTATTATATCATTACACAAGGATTTTAGTCTTTATACACTTTTTTCTTTCTCATTCTCAATAATTATATTCCTCCATACCAAACAATGTAATTTTAATTCCTACATTATTCTTTTCTCATCGAATTGCAATTCATTTCCTTCCCAATTCCTTCATCTCAACCAAATACCCCATAAATAAAAGTCTTTTTTTTTTTTTAAATGGTATATGTTTTAATGTTCCTAGATGTAATGTGTGTGTTACTTGATATAAGTTTCTTTAACTCTTCTTTGATTTTTTTTAATCTAGTTATTTTTAAAATAGCATATTCAATATATTTTGAATTTTATTTGTGACGGTAATAATGTTACCGGTATGTTTGTAAATAAACAACATTGTATTGCTCAAACTCAACACCGATGGTGCGAGAAAAGCGAGTACGAAAATGGCTAGTGTAGGAGGTGTTATTCGAGACCACAATGGTGCCTGGACCTTTGGGTTCATGACCAAGGTTGGGATTACTAGTAGCTTCATGGTTGAGCTATGGGGTCTCCAAGAGGATCTCTAGCTCGCTAAACATAGGGGGTTCAACGGGATGGTCGTGGATATGTACTCTGAAGCGGTTATTCAGACGATCAAAGGGGATAATGGACCTTGACCTGAGGCTGATACACTTATTGTTGACTGCAAAATCATCTTGGAGCAGTTGGGGATTAGCGACATTGTTCATGTTCTTCAAGAGGGGAATCAGTGTGCGGATTTTCTCGCCAATGTAGGACAAGTTAGCGACTAGTGACAAAGTTGTTTGTATACGTGAGATGGAAACATGTGGGTTGGGGGGGGGGGGAACTACTGCTGTCAAGTATCAATATGCGCTTGCAAGATCAATAGAGTTCATAATACAACTAAGATCTCAGTCATATACACAATAAGGTAAATCTACAGCTTCCTACACCATAACCTAATTGCATAATTGCTACCACCTGTAACCCAATTGCATATAACATACCAATAAAAAAAGGTGACAATTACTGAAGATGAAGACAATGACAATATCACCCAAAAGAGAATTACAAAAATTTAGAGAAATTCAAACCAAAAGTAGTATTTATTTAAACTATTGTTTTTAGACTAGCGTTGTTACAAAGTTGCAAACATTTATTTTAATAAAAATTATAATCAATCTCTCATATATTATATTGCATTCATATACTTTAAATTGTCGATGTAAATGAACAAATCCAACATTCAATTATCTATGCATGAACATCTCATATATAATATTGCATTGATATACTTTGAAGTATTTATTTCAAAAATAAACACTAGACATTATCACATTCACACAATATAATGCGCGTTAAAAACTAACTTTTAATAAGTAAATTTCACCTTTAGTGATGGACTATTGTGACGTTGTCATATTTAATTATATTCTTTTAATTTTTGACACATGTATATAGTATATATATATATATATATATATTATATATAATAATGTATATACTAATATATATACTATATATATATATATATATATAATTTATAAAAAGATAAAAAAGATGTTTGAATAATAAAATTAATTATTAACTAATTGTATTGAATGGTGAAATGATACAAATTTTAAAAGAAAAATTAATTGTGATAAATAAATATAAAAATAAGGATATAATATGACAAAATTTTAAAAATAAAACTAAAAATGACAATACCAAAATAATTAATTATACTATGATTCTTTTTTCTTTTTGAAAGATGGATTTTATATTTTTAAAATTTTCCCAATTATTTTTGGTACGTCAAGATCCAATGGGTGTGGGGCGGTGGGTTGGAGACGGGGAGAGTGGGAAGGACAACGACCTTTGCCTACGTGGAAGCCACTAACATTCCACTCTCCGTCGCTCTCAACTGCCAGGTGCCAACGCAGACCATACGTACCTTTTTGTCAACTTGGCAAGATCGTCAACTTCCTCAAAACGACGCCGCTTCCCCCCTCCCCCAAATATTTAAATCCAGAATCTCCATAATTTTGCCGCATTTCCCAGAAATCCGTAAGAAAATTGCAAATTACATTTATAGAAGAAACCGCCAGGGAGGGAGAGTATGGTAATATTGTAATGTAATGTAATGTAATCAGTCCCTTTAAGCAAAGCAGAAGAGACAATTCCTCGCATTGGCCGTTTCAAAAAGCTGCTTTTTTCTCCGTTTCTTCCGTTGTTTGTATCTCCGTTCTCGTCCGCCGTATCGCCGGTTTTGTTCTCTCCTTTTACGGTAAGTTTTTTTGTTTTTTTGGTGCGTTTATGCTGTTTTGTATTGCGTGAATACGGTTTTGATTGGCGACCGGATTGATTGGATCTGATTGTTCGGTTTGTGCGTTTTTGTGTTTGTGTAGGAGGGATGGCGAGTAGAGTGGAGCATGAATACGATTACCTGTTTAAGATCGTGTTGATCGGAGACTCTGGAGTCGGGAAATCCAATATTCTGTCCAGGTTTACCCGAAATGAGTTCTGCTTGGAGTCCAAGTCCACTATCGGAGTCGAATTCGCCACCCGAACTCTTCAGGTATTGTCCGCTTCTCGCTCTCTCCAATTGTTAGCTCGGTGTGATAGGTTCGATTGTTTGTCGAGATAGAAACGCTTATGTTTGCAGTCCAATTTCTGAAATAGAGCCGGAGTTACGGTTGCAATTGTTGCATTTTCGAGTTTTCATTCTATAGGTTGATTTCAAGTGTTTATAGGTTCTGTACTTCTGCTGTAGGGGTGGACCACTATGAGTGTTCTTTCTACCAGTGTTTAGACAACAATTTCATATGATATGAATTATTTGCATAATAGCTTGCTGCTGCTTCTCACTTTGAAGTTTGGAACACACAGAGAATGTGTGGTTAATTTTTTGGTGTTCTTTTAGCAAAAATTACTTGACAGAACCAGAAGTTTATTGTGGAGGTGTTTGAATAAATCTTATGATGGTATATGTCCTATGCTTAGTGGATGTAATCTGCCCTTAATCCCCATTATTCATTTTTCTAGGAGTATCTGTTTTGCAATGCTTCTAACTTGGTGTCATAGCATATTTACTGCAGATAACCTTTTTCTCAGTCTTTGTGTGGTTTGGTTGTATGCATATGATTGATGAATCTCTCCTATCACATTCATGGATCTAGTAAGGAAAGGTAGGAAGGTCTCTGGCCTGTGACCTTTATACAGAGTAACTTGTAAGTTTCACCATTGTTGCATGCTTTATTGAAAAAGAGGAACTCAAATTGGAAAAATGGCTAAATTCATCTTTCATCACATGCGACTAAATGTGATTAATTCATCAGTTTTTGAAATATGCATTCTGGATGGAATTCGTTTTTTTTTTACTCATGAGCAATAATAGAATTGGCATCCATGTTTATTTCTTATAGTCCTACAATGCATCCTATTTCTTTTTAATTTTGTATTGTATAGTGCTTCTGTACTTTAGTATAGAGAAGTAGGGTTCGTTTGAATCACCGATGCTACTTACCTGGTCCTATGATGCAGGTGGAAGGAAAGACAGTCAAGGCTCAGATTTGGGACACTGCAGGCCAAGAAAGGTACCGAGCTATCACCAGCGCTTACTACAGAGGAGCTGTAGGTGCTCTCCTTGTCTATGACATAACAAAGAGGCAAACCTTTGATAATGTCCTAAGGTGGCTACGAGAGCTAAGAGACCATGCAGATTCTAACATTGTCATCATGATGGCTGGCAACAAGTCCGATCTCAATCACCTTAGAGCAGTCTCGGAGCAGGATGGTCAAACTTTGGCTGAAACGGAGGGCTCTCGTTTCTAGAGACATCCGCTCTGAAGCAGTTAACGTTGAAAAGGCTTTCCAGACTATTTTGGTTGAAACCTACCATATAATCAGCAAGAAGGCTTTAGCTGCAGAGGAAGCAGCAAAAGCCGCCGCCCTTCCTGGTCAGGGCACCACCATCAACGTCGATTCCTCTGACAATGCGAAGGGAGGCTGCTGTTCCAACTGAGTTGAATTTCCCGGAGGGAAACATGGGGTGGTTTTAGCAAGCACAAACTTTTTCTTTTTATTTTTTTTTAAAATTTTCGTATTTTTCTTTTTCTTCTCTCAGACAAGAGAGCCTTGTAGAGTACTTTCTTACCGCATTGTTACAAAAGAGCCCGTGAATGTTAAATTGTTTAGTGGTTTAGGAGGATGTTCTCTAATATGTCGCACCAAAGAAACAAAAAACAAAAATATTCTGCCAGGTGGAAGAGTGGTGGTTTGAAAACACTAGTGTTTGAAAGCGAAGTAGTGCTAGTGCTCTTTGCGTGTCCACAACCACAACCACGGATACAGATTGCAGGCCTACCACCTAATCCTTTGATTATATAAATGATTTAAATGTTTACCTTTTCAAGATGAAAGGCATATTTTACCTGTAATCCGTGGGAATTATTCGTCCCATTGTTTAGTACACTACTTTTTCTCACCTCTCCACGTCGTTGTTAATGGGATTACGTGAGGCTGTGGATGACTAAGTCTAACGTAAATTAAAGACAGCCTCTCAATATGACATTCTGACGTTAGTGCAGTGAAGGCCAAATTGCCAGAAACTATGCAATGATGATCATTAAACCCTCTAACCAGTGACAGAATGAATAACAAACGAATGATAGTAATGAACCACGTAAAGTCACCATGTAACAATTTGCTAAGATTCTTGTATCTATTGTATGGGTCACATGATGGAATTTTGAACTTACTTCCAATATTACTAACCCTATGAAAGGCTTCATTTGGATTTGCCCCGGGGCTCGGTTACAAAGTGGGCCATGCCAGACAGTTTTTCCAACTGTGGAATGGACAAACGTGCAGGTCTGGACATCCTGGCCCCTCTATGCATTTCAGACGTTGTTTAGTTTGGGGGTGTCGATTTCGTGTGGTGTTCTCTCCATCAAGATTGAGAAGATACTTCTGAGCATGGGTATGGTGGTGCTGAGAGCGACGGTTGAGAAGATGAGAGTGCATAGCAGATCAACCAGGAACCATTCTGGTTTCGCCCACATGATAGCTCCAGCAATCATCACCCCAACAGATTGAATCAAATCAACAATGACATGCAGGTATGCCCCTTCGATGTTTATGTTTAAGATTTCTGTCTGTCCAGGTGAACCCGGCATATTATTTTACTCTCTTCTCCGTTTCCAGGACAGAGTTCTTCCAGTTCATGGTCGTGATGATCTTCACTCGTGTGGGAATGGTGAGAACGACAGGAGTGAGAGTGACCATCTCCACTTGTGTGGGATGGTGAGAATGATCATGCCCGAGCCACAGAACTGTGATGCAGTTAATTACGAAACCAAATGCTGCAGTCGCAAACATGAGCCATCCCATTAACTTTGACCGTTTTCGTGAAAAATTTTCCCGAGTGCTTCATAGATCAAGATCCCAGAGATGAACCATATCAACTGTACCGATACAAGGGCACCCAAGACTTCAAGCCGATGGAACCCATACGATGTTCTGACGTAACCTCCCAGCCTGAAACCCATAACTGTGGAAAAGAGAAATCGAGAATCCAGCATATCAGTAGCAAGTGACCTGCATTCAGTTAAAACAAGCAAGGCTATTCGCTTCTATGCCTCCAATAATCTCCACAACCATAACTGCTACATAAAAGATTATAAGCCCACACAGCTTCGTAGTGGACTTTGATCTGTTTCTCGAATCCAACGTATTTGATATTCTTGTTGCGAGAACAAACAGATGGGACTGCAAGAAAATTGTAGCGGTTTGGGGATGCCATATAGTTCAGCTTCCTGCTTTTGCTGCTCCATCTGTTTCAATTAATTTACTACAATACATTAGTTTCTTGTTAGATACACAAATCGGTGTACTGAAGTCACATGCAAGATTCAAAACATAATATAGACCAATTGGCTCTCAAACGCATACTGATTAGTGCAGATTCAGTGGGACGTGTAGATGAGGATATGCACACTTTTTAAAACCAAAGAACCATCTTAGAAGCAAAGCAAGAATGAATGAAAAAAAATAAAAGCAAAAAAGGTGGTAAGTTGTCATATATGATATGCACGGTTTATGCACACCACTGAAAAAGAGTAAATTCCTTTTCGTCACCACAGGTGCTTAAGGAATTGATAACTATTTTTCACCACCACAGTTGAATCGGGTACGTTAAGATGCTAAAACTCCAAACTTTTGTCATACTTCACAATATATTTTATCTTCTCCACAAAAAATCCACTATTTACATGCACCCCACCTTCCTTAACTCTGCAGTGGGATTAGCCCCACCATCCATTGAGAATTTTGTTTATACAATTTACTCATAAACAACTTGCACTCAAGCCATCTTGTTTCAGAATAAAGTTCAAAGCTTTTGAGTAATAGACCGGCTCTGTCTGGTCAAATAAAGAACAGCAGCTAATATGACCCTGATATTTTTTTTTTTTTTTTTTTTTTTTTTTTTTTTTTTTTTTATTTTTTTTTTTTTTTTTTAGGCTTTGGCATCATCTCCATTTGAATAACAACATTCAATTTGGATCAGTAAAAAAAAAAAAAAAAAAAAATATTAAAAGCGCGCACCACTAAGATTTCAGTAGACCGAAATGCTTTTATTCCCATCCCATCAAACGTCATTCAAAAAAAAAAAAAAACATAAAAGGGCAATACCCAGCCAAGTTGAGTTAAACTCATGATTGATAATCACAATGTACAAAGTTCTCTCAATGGCGCTATTCCTTTCTGGTTTGATCCAGTTCGAACTATGGCAACCTTTTAAATGAAGTCCTTTGCCAGCTAGAGTCAAGACGAGATTCTAACCAGGTGCAACCTTCAAGTAAGTACGAGGGAAGTTTACACTAAGTCAAACAAAAACAAAAGATTAAAAACGGCATCTCATAAAAAGATAAATGAGTATAGTTTTCGGTAACTGGGTTCAATACCCACCACTCAATCTTCTAATAGATATATGGAAGATTGCTATTATTCACAGATAATCCAAAAAAAGGTTCCCACATTGAACCAAGAACCAAACAAGATAAAGCTATCTAATATCTGCTGCAGTTTGGCAAGAATTACAGAGACCCCACAGCAATCAAAGCAAAGCAACACATTTAATTTTATCATTTCCCTAATTAGTTCAAGACCTCAAACATATTGCCACTGGTAAAAAGTAAAAACAAACCCTAAAACCAAGAAATTTCCTGAAAAAAACAAACAATGCATCCGATACCATGTTGTCCTGCAATTCTGGGAAAAGAAAAACATAAACACGCATTGATCGGGGAGGAACACAATCAAGTGCTGAGAAATGACATTTACCATTTCTGATACGACAAGAAACATTAAAGCAAACGATTAAAGACGGAAATATGGTATCAAATGACGCACCGAATCGTTAATTGTGCCGATAAGAAATTTACCTGGAGGCGGGGAGAAAGAAAGACGGTAGCCCGGAGGAAGGCCGGAGATTAGGTCTTCCGACGGGCTTCCGATAATATATATCCTGAAAATATTTCCACAAACCCCCGAACTTTACATTGCGAGAGCGCATTAAAGACTATGATACGAAAGGAAAGAATCAAGAATATCATCATTGCTAAGAACGGGGAAGAGCGTGTGGCGCGTGAGAGAATATGACGACGGTATCAATCCAATAGTATATACGGTCAAAATAAACGGTATACTAGTTTATATATGGTCAATGTATTCATGATTTTTGTAGTCATACATTGGACATTGTCAAAATACATAGGAGAGCCCGAAATGGTGATCAAATAGATGGTACGGTTACATATTCATAATTTTTATATTGTAGATTCATAATAATATAGTTATATGTTCATAGTTTTATAAATATGTATTTATAATTATAAAGTTATATATTCATAATTTTTGATGTTTATATTTCCAATTGTTGAATTATGTTTTCACAAATTACAGAACTATATGTTCATAATTTGATAACTATACAGTTTAGAAATTATGAATTTACAGTACATAAATTATGAATCTGCAGTATAGAAATTACGAATTTACTGTATAGAAATTATGAATCTACCTTTTAGAAATTATGAATCTAAAATATAAATTTTATGAATCTACAGTATAGAAATTATGAATCTACAGTATAAAAATTATGGACATAAAATTGTCCTCACATTGCAAGGCAGAGGCATGATTATACATCATAACGTTCCCAAATAGATAAAATATGACTTTGAATATTTAACTGGAGTGTGATTGAATGTAAGAGACTCATCAATCCTTATTAACTAAATATTAGGGTTTGATCCGCGACTTTTATTTTTGTCAAACACATACCCTTTAACATTATTTTTTGTCACTAATCACAACAATAATAATTATTTGAATAATTATACATTCCTTTCTGATTTCATATCAATACTTGATTTGTTCCTTTTTATACTTGATTATTAATAATAAATAGATTGTTTTTTTATACCAATAAAATTTATATTACAGTCACCACTCGAGAGTCGATAATATGTTTTGAGAAATTATATTCTTCTGTAATAGCCTATAAATCACACATGAAATGTGAATCGCACTAAAAATATCATGTGTTATGAGTTCGACCATGCATGACGGTGGTGTCAAGAATCAAATTCGTGACTTTCTAGTATGACTTATGAGAATCATGTTTCACTCATTTAACTACTGTTTTTAGATATTAGATTCATTTTTTGATATTGAGAGTCAATCAATTCATGATAATTAATAAATTAAGGGTGTGTTTGGTTGGTGGGTTTTGCCCATAGGAATGGGTATGAAAGTGATTGTTGTCGTTTGGTTGATAGGTTTTTAGAACACTACTATGGATTTCGAATACCCCATCAATTGAAAAATCCATACCCAAATAAAATAAAGGTTTCATTAGTAATTATTCCCATTACACCCTACTACCAAACATGTTGAATAATTTCACCAAAATCTATTACCATTACCAAGTATTTGATACCTATTTCGATTCCGATTCCTATGTGTGAACCAAACACACCCTAAAAAACTTATCACGCGACATCAAAATGTGCATAGTATATGGCAAAAAATTATGAGGTGAAATAGTAATATTCTAATTATTTATTGGAGTGATAATGAAAAATATAATTTATAAATAATATTAGCTTGAAAGCTCACTGCATTTGAATAACAAACATGCTACATGACTAAATATTGTCTGATATAGAATCATAACTTGATTGGAGTATTAAAGCTAATATTATAATCAAATATTTCCATCTGAATTAATTGATGGGTTTTTGTTTTTTTTGTTTCTTTTTGTTTTTTGTTTTTGTTTTGCCAATTAATAAGTTAAAGTCAAATTCTTAATTAAGTTTGAAATTCAAATTTAAGGATTCCTTCTCACTTTTAAAAATTAATGAATAATGTACATTATGAAATGTGTCTCAACTCAATACTGCCTATCATAAAGAGTCAAGCAGAAGCTTAGTTAGCAGCAGTTTTAGGACTTGCCCCTATGCATGAATAGCATGTGTTATTCATGTCAAGCTTTTGACATGTGTTCCCCCAACTCTCCTATAGATGCTAAGGGGAGGGACTTTTTGATTCACTTTACATAGTTATTACATGTTCGGGACCTTTTGACCCACTACCATATTAACCGAGCTCAATTCCTTGAATTATAAGATCCATAAACCAATACGAAATTTAAAAGGCAAGTGTATTATCCTAATTAATATACATATACTAGATAATATTTACACTATCGATTTTTAATCACCAAATTCCTATGAAAATTAGAGCATCCATATCAATAGATTTTTAGGGGTTTACTAGTGTGAATGCTCTTATGATTCTGTATTATGTGTGAAACTTTAATTTTCTCACCTTTAATTTTTTATTACTTATTACTTATTGTGTCGTTTCTGTTTTGTTTTGTTTCTTTTCCCTTCTTTTTCGTTGTCGTGTCTTATTGAGTTATTGATAAGTAGAAGTGAGGATACTAATATATATATATATATATATATATATATATATATATATATATATATATAATATATATATATATATATATTAAAATTCATAACTAATACTAATATTAATATACTAAAGTAATTCTCAATGAGTTAATCGTGTTGATCCGTTAAGACCAACATTTTTACGAATCGACCCATGAATATGTTTTTTTAGTACAATCAATCCATTAATTAGTCATGAAACATTAACAATAAATATTACCCTATTATTTTCAGACTCAATTTCAAATTGTTGTAACAAGTTGTATAGTAAATTGACATGTCTAATTTTGAGGAATACCAATATGTTCGATTGGGTATAATTGAAAGTCTTTTTCAATGAAATTCAAAATACTCATCAAAACTATATTTTTTTGGTCAGAGGAAATTACAATTCTCTCTTTTGTAGAATTGAAATTCATATGCCTCTTCCTGAATTGCAATTCAGCAATGGGTGGAAAGGAAAAAAAAAGAAGTGAAAATGACACAATTACCTTTTATTATTAGTATATCCTTACTACACAATGACATTTTAGTATTTATATTACTTCTCTTCCATCCCCAATAATTTTATTCCTTCCTACTAAACAATATAATTTGAATTCTAATTTATTCACACTTTATTTTTTATTACCAAATTACAATTCTTTTATCATTTAATTTACCTTTTCCGACAAAACGCCATGATAAAGGGTACAAAAGAAGTGGTGAGTTGGTGACCAATGAATGATAGTCATTATGGTCCACACAAGTTGTATATACCATATTTTGTATATTATAAAATAATGTACATTCAGTAAAAAATAATGTACATTCAATACAAAAATAATATACATTGTATTCATGAAATGTAAATTATTTTTGTATTGAGTGTACATTATACTGTATTCAATGGAGGCGTTATTGGTTCTTTGTGTTTCAGTAGGTTGAGAAAGTATATAAACAGATAGTACATTGTAATAGAGCCAGTAGCATTCAACAAATATTATATAATGTACATATAATACAATAATAATGTACATTAATATATTAAAAATATATTTTTTGTTATGGTTGATATAACATTGTGTAA
>VALG01004615.1:0-17127 GCA_009835305.1 Ipomoea purpurea | reverse complement strand
AGTCTTAAGGACTTCCAGAAATGCCAGTTGCAGATTTGGAGAAATTATCACATTCTAATATCAAATAGTTGCATACAAGAAGAATGCTGGCATGCCAAATGAAGTACATTTAATCGGACAGCTGTAATAAAATTAAAATAACAGCATATGAAATCTTAACAGGAAACACTAAATATTTAGATCATCTTGCAGCTCAGCTCTTCCAATCACCTTGCCATGGGTAACATCCTGTATAATACACTGATCAGATTGCACTTCACAACATAACTGGTGTTTTTAAAAAAATCCCCCACTGAGATTAGGTTGTAGTGGAAGCCCAGCAACATAAAGTACATCATGCAAGGAAAAATCATCAGATAGATATACAGAACCAGTGAAACTAATTGCAGCCCTCTGACATTAGCATGTTAACATGCAGATTATGGACTTCTTTTTTATTACTCAACATCTCTAAATTCACAAACAATGTGGTGAGTGGCACCACTATCCACAATCCAGTCACATTTGCTAAATCTGACAAAGTTGAGTAAAGGAGGCATACCTTCATTCTGAAGATCAGTGGATATATGTTGACAGGGGAATTTGGAGCTGATGAGGTTGATCAAGAGGTGAGTTTGAGGTTTCACTAACTGTTCTCTTGGATTGCATGAATTCAAGGAACCTTCTAAAGTTATCTTGGGTGTATGAACCACCTCAGTATTAGATTGAGGGCATTGAATGATGGTCCTTGTGTCTTGTTAGTGGTTTATGTTCAAAACCCCCACATTATAATTGGCGCAATATTAATTATGACATTCTAAGATAGGTTTAGAGTTTGTCCGGCTAGTTTTACAGATGACTGATCAATCAGAAACAACAACAGAGAACTGACACTGAATATCTGATTTAGGAAAGCTGTTTTCCTTAATGAGGCTCACGCGGTAAATCAGAACCAGTACGGAAAGAAGATCAGCGTATCTTCAAAGAAGGTAATGGACCGTAATCTGCTAAGATTACATTCCTCTTTTACAGTCATACCTTCCTACAATCAAAAACTCTATGGACGAGTGTTTAATGGAAGGATTATAAGTAAACTTCTTGGAGAGAATAAGGGTTACGACATAATACGACAGAAACACTCATATCGGCTAAGAATGAGAATAGATCTTTATTGATTGACGACTGCTCTTCTCAACACAGAAGTTCAAGGTGATTAAGATGATGAACTTGAGAAGAACTACTGCTCGCTTAAACCGAAGGACATAAAGAGCACACTGTTGTCGGGTACAACTTTATGCGTCGTCATTGAAGTGGACTGCATCAGAGTTGGTTCTCCAAGTGAAGGGATTTTCATTGGCGTCTGTATGCCATGGCTCTCCATCTTCAACAATCCCACTAAAACCCTTTGTACGACTGGGTTTGTACCCTTGTGTGGGAACTGGGTAAGATTATGGTATGTCTACCTTTGTACACGCTCTGGATTATGAGTTAGTGGATTGGCGCCTAATGTGATCGTCCCAGACGTAGATACCACACCGTCACTCGAACTGGTAAAAAACTCTGTGTCTTTGATTTTTGTGTGGCTATCTTTCTCTCTCATTTCATATTTACTGATTAACTAATTGGATCAATCAGTAATCTGTTTCAGTCATCTAGTTCTATCGAATTATCTAAAATGAGGAATTGCAAAATTACATGTCTAATTTGCATAGTTTGATTCTTTGGCTTTGGTCTCCAACTGGGAGGATAGACATGCTTCTTATAGCACTTGTCTTGGGTGTGTCCTGTGTATCCAACAATAAGTGCACACAGGTCTCTTGTTTGTTGATGAGGGTTTCTTGAATCCTGACTGGAAACCATAAACACACTGCCAGAAGTGTCACTTTTCCTGCTTGATGCAATGACTACCAAATCCATTAACAGCCATTTGAAACTGTCTTTCTTGCTGAGCAATCATTGAATAAGCCTCATTAACATCAGGCAAAGCCTCATAAGCATGATTTGATTCCTAGCTCTTGTGTATTTTTCATGTAATCCAATCAAAATATGGACAACTTATCCTTTTCAGAATGTTCATTCAATTCATCAATCTTCTTGCCACACTCACATTTAGTGGTGTAAGTGCAGCTCATCAGAGGTCTAAGGATGTTGAGTTCATCCCACAACAGTTTTTGTCTGGTGAAGTAATCATTGGGCGAATTGTCTCCTTGCTTGGTCTGATAGATTTCACAATTTATCTCTGCAATTCGAAAAACAATCCTGTTTTTCGAACCTCCTCTTGAGGTCATTCCATATTCCATTAGTTGTATCGATCCACAATACACTCCTAGCAATAGATGGTGACAAAGTATGCACAATCCAAGATCTAACGATGTTGTTGCATCTTCCCAAGCAAGGTATCTCTCCATATTGTCTGTGCTAGGTTTGGTAATAGTTCCATTAACAAAAGCGATTTTGTTTTTGCAAGATAGGGCCATAGTCATAGCTCTAGCCCAGGGGTGGTAATTTGAAGCATCTAGTTGGAAGGAGACCAATTCTAGGGCTGGGTTTTCATTTATATGAAGGAAGTAGGGATTTGAATGTGTTTGAGGATCGAAAGGTACCTCTGAATGTGTTCTGTGTAGGCTGCGGTGCAGAAGCAGTAGGGGTTGTGTTTCCGGTGGTCGGATTTGCTTAGTTCGCTGCGTTGATCCCTAGTGCAGCTCGATCTCTAATCGTCGGCCATGACTCCATTTGAAGAGAGTTGAGTAAGCTCCTATTCTTTGAGCTCTGATACCATTTCGCGGAGCAGACAGAAAGGGGGAGAACTGAATCTGAATTTTCTCATTAAACCGAAATGGAGGTTACAACAAGACATTTTATACAAAGAAAGGAGTGGGACTAATTTTCTAACTGCTAATACTCTAACAGTCATTTAACAACAATAACAGAAATAACATAAAGAAACAGTGTTGCACAGTATATGATGGTGACATGTGTCATTATCTTGTTCTCCTAAAAAATTGCACCAATAGAAACCAGTGACTTATTTGGCACAAGCAGGTTATGAACAGTTGCATGAGTGAATACCTCTTTCCAACAAGAAAAAGCCATGGCTCTATTGAGCTCTCTTCAACCCAAGCATGCGTCCCTTTCCCTCACTCCCAAGTGAACGGATAACCGCACATCCCAAGATCAAAAAAGCCACAGTCGCTAAGAGCATTTCTAAACCATTAAGGAGGGGCTCTGAATGGGGTATGTTGCCACATTTCTAATATTGCCAAGCTAGATCGTTAAAGTCACCAACAACAAACTAAGGAAGGGTAAACTTGGTATAGAGTAACCTCATATGTTCCCATGCTTTTTACTCTACGATGACGTTTCGGGAATCCATAAATGCCAATAAGCCTCCAAGTCTGCATGTTGGGAGTTCCACCTTCACATCAACGTGATTCTAGGAGTAGCTAATGAGGCTGACCATGTTCCTTTTTTTTCCCATAACATCAAAAACCCCATGCACGTCCTCTTCTTGCAACACAAAAATGAACTTCAAAACCTAGCCTTGTTTTGAATCTTTCAGTGTAAGATTGATCAACTAAAGTTTCCATTAAGAACACAATTTCGGACTTCTTGCTGGACACTAAGTACATCACTTCACGAACTGTGTGCAGATTCCCCAAGTCGTGACAGTACCCCCCGAGAAAGAATTTTTTGTGAAATCAACAATCATGGAGTCTCTGGTGGAATCATCTTCCCCCATTTTCCTCTTTGGCTCAATGGGTGACAGTGTCCTCATCAATAGCTATCACAGGTTTGCATAAAGCCATGCATACCTCTTACTTTTTTGAAAGATCAGGGTCATCTTGGGGAGTTCAACTGCCTCCCCCCCCCCCCCTCCCCTTGTCTTATGGGGTTTCCATGTAGTTGAGAATCATACATGTATTTATCATATTGAAGCAGGGAGTCTAGAGAAAACGAACACAATTTATGCGTGTGTCCAATTTTGCAGCGGAAAAAACAAATGGTCGATAGGCGTTCCTATTTGAACGTAACCAAACTCTATTACCGTTACGATTGGTTAATTTCATCATACGCTTCAAAGCTTTGTCAATGTCCAACTCATCCCTAATGCACTTGAACCCCTTCCATGCTGCCCCCATAATTTCCAAAATCATGCTTCACAAATTTGCCCCAAAATTTTCCTACCATCTCCAAAACTATCGGCAAGGTGTAGCCATTCGGAAGATCGTAAACTTGTACCCACAATGTGATTGTGTTTAACAGCACATTGGTATCAAATAGGTAGTTACCATAGATCTAAATCTATAATGTGTTGAAATAAAATAGGAAAAATTATCATTATGATAAATGTAAACAACAATAAATAACTTAAATAAATTAGATAAAAAGATAAAAGAACTTGAAAAACAAACACTAGAAAAAAAAAATAGTAACAAATATAACATAAAATTGGAAAAAAGACATTTAAAAAGTTAGAACATCGTGATTAGAATGGCAAGCAAGAATAAATTTGACTGAAAAATTATTAAAGCACTTTGAAGGTAAATATGTTACATGAGTATATTTGGGAAAGTATTGTTTCGAATTTCTATGTTCATAGTACAATATTTTGAGTGTGTCCCCCTACTATCGCAGGGGCCTTGACTTCTATACAATACAGTGGTAACAATTACAATAATGATAGCAACGGCATTCTAATAAGCACAACACTCTCCTTCATAAGTATCCAGTTCATAACTGCTAATAAGTGCATTGGCTCTACGTTTAATGCTCAGCTATAGGCAATTACTGTTTGACCGCCTAAATTGCGTTGACGAGTTCGGGTCGGGTCTAGCTACATGTCCTATTTCCTATCACCAGCTCCTACTCTCGAGTTGCGAGCATAACAGAGCCATCTAGGGGGTAATAAATGTTGAACTTATCGAATAATTCATCACCCGCTCCCCTACCCTGCAAGCTACGAGCGCAAAGAAGCCATTTAGGGAATAATAATTTCTTGTTTGTATTATAATAATATAATTAATATTATTTTATTTTTTTATTGTTTTTGTCGACGCGAGACTAATAAGATCGAACTAGCTGACTAAGAGGACTAGCCTCGGTGTTGGTCCTCGACGATTATTATTATTATTAATATTATTATTTATTATATTATTATTATTATTATTATTATTTATTATTATTATTATTTATTATTTATTATTATTAATTAATTATTTATTATTTATTTATTTATTTTGGTTTTAAATTTTTCGTTTTGTTTTGTTGTTGTTTTTGCTCTTTTTTTTGGTTTTTTTTTTTGGTTTTTTTTTTTTTTTTTTTTTTTTTTTTTTTTTTTTTTTTTTTTTGCCCGAGGACACATGCCTTGGTTAAATGGGAACCATCGACGACATGCCCTCGGGCCCCCTCCCCCACCTCCAAGATGATTTCGAGGACACGCGCTCCGGCATCCCACTCCTACTAACACAAACGACTTGTGATTAACATAAACACAAGTTTTTTTTTTTAAATTTTATTTGGCCAGAAGTGCCAAAATAGGCCTACTCTACCTACTGAGGTGTTCAAATTCTCAACCACGAACCTAAACAATCATAGGTTTAATGGTAGCACACTTACCAGCTTAAATTTGTTCGATTGGCTTTCTTCACAGGGTGTTAACCCATTTGCGATGAGTGTACCGGTTACGCTTGGGTGGCTTGTTTACATGGCAAAAAATAACAAAACAAACAACTCATTAATCAGAAATCCCCGATTCTTCAGATGCAACACTTTCTTTCTCTTGTAGAGACAGTTGGAAAAAGGCATTTTCATCTTCTTAGCGTGTGTGGTTTTCTTGACAGACTTCTTTGGTGAATTGAGCTTCTACTGTTGTGCCTATTTCAGATTCTTCTCAGAAACTTCCTTCGCCTTGTCCTTGGATAGCAAACCAGACTCCATCATCCTGCACGAAGCAGATCACATACATATGAAGTGTATATATTGAATCGGGATTGGCTACAACACGTGTCAATGAAAATATATATATTCAGAATCCATCGAGCAAGCAAAGCTTTTGAAATCCATAACAACAATGATTAGCCTTAAGCCATTCAACTCATTCGCAGATATATATTCTAAAAAAGAAGCTGGGGTATAACAACTATGAAGAGAATGGATGCACTGAATCTGATGATCAACAATAATTTATTCTCATTTCCCTTTTCCTTTCTCCTATGGCCGAATTATAAGCTTCACGAAGCCTAGCTCTTTGACGAAACGCAACTCTGTTGCCAAAGCCCAGAAGAAATGGAGAGCTATGGCGATTGAAGATTGAAGAATGGAGAGCTAATTTGACCACGCCTGTGAACTGAGAAGAAGGAATGAATAACGTGTAGGGTTTTGAGCAAATATATTCCATGTCATTAACAATATTATTTTCAACCGATTAGCAACCTGCGAAAAAAGCCAATCGAATAAATTTAGTTGGTAAGTGTGGCTGTTTAGACTATATTTTAGTTCGTGGTGGGAATTGAGCACTTCGGAGTAGTAAATGGGCCTATTTGACACTTCTGCCTTTTTATTTGACAAGATTGATTAGTGCGGACCATGATCTATAGTTCCACAAATCCTGCTATGGATCCTTTTACTTCTTAGCGGATGACTTGTTTTTCACGTGACGCGGGCTCCTCTTCCAACTCCTTGTCTCCTTCCTCCGCGATATGGTCGTACTCCCTCTTTTTCGAAGTGGATGGCTCGAGACCCTCATCCTTTCGCTAGACATTTTCGAGTTGGCCCTACTATCTTGGGCGCTTCACAAACTAGTTAAATTATCCCCTCTGAATGAGCTCCCTCTATCTGTAATATTCAGAACGTGACACTCGTTAGTGTCGTGGCCATCTGTTAGTGGAACCGACAGTATTTGGTTTGGTCTACCTTTGGAGAAACTTTCTTGCATCCTCTAGAAATTTGCATTATCCCTCATCTTGTCGGCTTGCATCCAAAATTACACTAACCGAATGGGTGAGTGGGGTTAAAAGGCGCAAGGAGACCAAGCGGGGTCCTCTTGAGAACTAATCCCAACCGCCTTTCTTTGATGGAGCCGAGGCCAACACCTGGTTAGTTGGACCCGTTTTCTCGGATGTTCCTCTTGCATTGCCTTCCTCCTCTTATCTTTTCTTCTTATCGGCATCCTTTGCTTTTGTGTATCGGTTTGCCGTTCTTATCAAATCTTCGTAGGAGCGAGGAGGATGAGTGTTCAATTGCTTGTGAAAATCTTTGGAACTAAGTGCCTGGATAAATACTGGGATTGCTGCCTTCGAGCCAAAGTCATATACGGTGTTGACCTCTTTCTTCCATCTACCAATGAAATGCCATAGGTTTTCGCCTCTACTCTGTCTTATGGTGCATAGGTGAGAGAAGTGCTTCCTGCGCTGAATGTTAGTTGTTAGAGAAATGTGCCAAGAAGTTGTTTGATAGCTTGACAAAGCTTCGTATTAACCCATCTGGGATTGTGTTAAAGCAATCCTGGCCGTCCCATCCAAAGTGGACAAGAATGCCTTGCACATGACCGTGTCATCTATCCCAACCATCACCATAGCCGCCTTGTATCGCATCATTTGTGTGCGCGGGTCATAGGTCACGGTGTAAACCTTGATCGCTTGAAGTTTGAAATCCTTCGGAAGGGGCGCCTCCATTATACTCGGGGTAAATGGTGCAGCCATACTTACCTCAAGCTATAGTGACTGCTCCCTCGCCTCTATTTTATTTTCTAACTCCTCTATTTTCCTCTGTAGTCGCTCCACCACCCCCTCCTACACGTTTGGGGTTTGCTTATGCACAATGGACTGACGGGGAGCCGGCTCTCCAGACTCACCCACCTTTTCTGATCGTGGCGACCTCTCTCCCTCAACCACTATCCTGGTTCCTCCATAGTGCGATCCCTTGGTGGATGACCCATTGGCCCTTAGCTGTGGCCCTAACCTCTGCTACATAAACATCTTCTTGCCCAATCACTCTAGGACAGGCATGGAGGCGACTGGCCGCTGCCTAACCAAGCTGTCCCCCAAAACACCTTCCAATAAGCCTCTCATTTCCCTTCCCCTAGAGCGAGGTTGAGTTTCAGGACAATATCTAGTTGCATGGGTTTCACCGCGACGCTAGGTCCTATCTCGTCGTGGCGATATCACTTCATCTTCCTGCGCAGGTGCCCGGGGCACTTGACCTTGAATCCTTGCCACCAATTGGGTTAGTGCCGCCGCTACCTGCTGAATGCCTTAGGAAGTCGCCTGGACATCCGCAGGTGGTACAGATGTCTCGGACTCTTGATGTCCTCCACCACGGTTGTTAGTCCCGAAGGTCACACGAGTTCGTCGGTCGGGCGTCCATGCTAGCGTTACTGTTGCCGTTGCGATTTAGGCAACGGGAACCATGTGAGCCACTTGATCTACATCGTGCCATCTTCTTGTATGTCAAGAACTGAAGTGTTCAGCTTGTTTGAGAGTTGATCTTAGACTCTCAATGAAAGCACCAATATAGTAAATTGTCACCGAAGTATATTTAGAAAGTATAGTTTCGTATTGCAATGCTCAAAGTACAATATTTTGAGTGATCCCCCTACTGTCGCAGAGGCCTTGTACTTTTTTTTATACAATACAAAAGCTAATAGTTACAATAATGATAGCAATGACCTTCTAATAAGCATGCTACTCCCTTCTATAAGTGTTTGGTTCATAACTACTAATTGTATTGCTCAACGTTTAATGCTATACTTCTGACCGTTACTTTTGACTGCCTTAATTGGATGGGTCGATCGGATCTAGCTGCATGTTTATTATCCCTCACACTTGAATAGTAAAACTAAAAAAGTTTCATAAAACTATTAAAGAGATACACAATAAAATTTACGATACCTATCACGAAGAAATAACCCAACAAATAAATGAATTTACTCAACAAATACAAAAATATGAAATGGTAATTAAAAATTTAGACACCTATTTTCAAACCAACCCTAAAAATAAAATAAATAAATTATCATTATTTTGTAGATTTAATAATGATTTAATCTGGTTGGGTTGCAACTTGCAAAATTGGTAAATTGAAACGTGGTCCTATAGTAAAAGGCGTGAGGGTGAGATTGGAGTCATAGACCCTCCGACTTGGGTCCTACTATTCCTCTTTTTCTATTCATTTCAAACTTGGAGGCGTTTCTTGTCAATCGAACACGGAAAATGTCGCATGCCGGAATTTCTGGTGGCGGTGGAGAAGGAGTCGGTCGCGGCGGCGGGCCGCAGGATTACTTCTGCTACCATTGCGAGCGGACGGTGACGATTACCCCCTTGCCCAACTCCGAACTCGTCTGCCCTAATTGCAACGGCAACTTTCTTGAAGAAGCCGAAACCGCCCCGCCTACAAACCCTAGCAACAATAATCCCTTCTTCCCCGGCGCCGATGCGTTTCCTTTTGGCTTCGGCGGCGGAGGAGGAGTAGGAGGAGGAGGGGAGGGCCTTGTGTTCTCCACGGCCTCCTCCGGCGGTGGGATTGCGCTTGATGATCTTTCTGCTTTGTTCGGTGGTATGGCTGCCGGCCGATCCCCAAATCAATTCCATCCCCTTCTTTTCCTCCAGAACTATTTGCAGACCATGAGGGCTAGCGGTGCTAATATTCAATTGGTTTTTGAAAACAGTGGCGGTGGTGGAGGGGTTCCGGGGAATCTCGGAGATTACTTCGTCGGTCCTGGGCTCGAACAGTTGATCCAACAGCTTATGGAGAATGATCCCAACCGTTATGGCACTCCTCCGGCTGCCAAATCTGCTGTTGAAGGGCTTCCGGATATCAAGATCACCCAGGAGATGCTAGCTTCAGACTCCTCTCAATGTGCTGTTTGCAAAGATAGTTTCGAGCTTGATGAGGAGGCGAAGCAAATGCCTTGCAAACATATATACCACAAGGATTGCATTATGCCCTGGCTGGAGTTGCATAACTCATGTCCAGTCTGTCGATACGAGTTGCCTACTGATGATCCTGATTATGAGAATAGGAGAAACTCACAGCAGCCGATTAGGAACAACAATAACAGTTTTGGTTTGGGTATTGGGGGTTTGGGAGGTGGAGGAAATCAGGAGAATCCTCAGACGCCTAGGACAGTGGAAAGAAGGTTTAGGGTTTCATTGCCATGGCTGTTTGGAGGCTTTGGGTCCCCTGCAGAGACCAGCAACAGTGGAGGAGGCACTGGCAATAATAATGGAGGCGGCATGGGAAACAACAATGGAGGCAATGACAACAACAGAGGATACTGGTCACGGCCCAAATTCAGGTTCCTGAAGACAAGGTGATTGAAGTATGTATACTATTTTTGCAGCCCTATTCTCTTGTTTCTCTGCATAATAATTTTTATTTGCCATTTATAATTTGAGTCATATCCGATGTGCTGAGAATTTGAGAGCTTGCAATATGTTCATTGAATGCTAAGAACTCAGATGCTACTTGTTCACGTAATTCTTTCAAGTTTGGTGGTATTCATGAAATGAAATTTTCTTATTATAGCCAAACTAGTACACTGGAAAACTGATTGCATGTGTATTCAAGTAGAAAAAACAGTCCCAGGGGTGAACAGGGATGAATTTTTTAATGACAAGTATATTCAACAGTGCACCAAGGGGTACCACGATGCTGGCCAGAATAAAACAGATTTACATAGCCTCCAAACCAACAATATAAACTTGTGCCTGAAGTCTACTGTAGAGATCATTTTTGGAGGCTTTCCATGCACCCAAACAAAAAGGGTGACACTTAGAAAGTTCTAGAAACTCCTAACATCTGCAGTTTGTTTAAGTTTTGACAATTCCTAATATGCCACATTAAATACACAGATTAACTGCCAGTCACAATATCTTTTTCCACTTCTCTTGAAATTCAGTTCAACATATCTTTAACCTTGCCAGCTTCAACCATTGAACACCCACTAGGAAAGCAAAAAATTCCAGCATTCCCTATTTTATCCCAACTACGGTGTGATAGAAGAGGTTTGGAGTTCACTAATTATTGAAGCACAAAATGTGACAGTTAGTGTGGATGATTCCCCTTTTTCTCAGGTTGTCATCTGTCAGTATATCTTCATTGTTTGCCTGCCAAATGCCAACCAAAATTTGAAATGTTGGGAGGCTATCCAATCCTGTCTGTCTCTAAGGATAAGTAGTCATACCTGGCATTTAAGAGAAAGCTTGAAAGTAACAATGTAAGTCTTATTATATGTAAATAGTCACCTTACAAAGCATCCGGTCCCTTTCAGTGTTGTTGATGCTCTTGCTAGAACTATAGAGGATATCACATTGGCAGTCCTAGGATGCCATTGACACCCTGCTCTGTGGTTTTGAAGGAACCATCTCCTTCCTGCCATTTTATGTACCCAAAAATGATGATATTTTATAATCAAGAAGACTATCCATTTCCCAACCTTGTAGAGTTCTACAAACTTCAAATTACATACTTCACCATTAGACTTTGTAAAACAGAGTTCAGCTTATGTTTTCACCTTGAGTCATGGGCTCTATGACTCAGCTTGCACTTTCTGGGTACCTATGCGTAATTGACTGCTTGCTGCACATAATAATATTCCAGAAACTAACTTTAATACCATCTCTCACCTTATATAGAAAAGGTTTGATAGAAAAGTCATGGACCCCCTTTAGTAACTTCAAGAGACTTAGAGACCTACAGTAAGGACTTGATAAGTAGGCTTTAATCAGGGTGAATCTGACCGGCCCCCTTTAGAAAGTTCTGCCTTTCGCAGCGCCTATTTATATCTTTCACAACTGAGTTCCAACTATCAACAACACTTTGGAGGCTATTAAGTCAAACCAAGGTAATGAATAGGCAGAGATCCAACACTTCAACCCAAATGTAGACTCCTTAACTGACAGGAATCGGAACATTTATAGAAATTAATCTTCAGGCCAGAAATCAGATGGATAGGAAGAGGATCAATTTAAGTTGCCTTACGTTATTTTTCATTGAATCACATAACATAATAGAATTATCAGCAATAATATATGGTTTAAATGTTTAATAGACAGATACTAGGCGGAGAGAGCAGATTGTGTCCTGAACACTGAGGAAACATCCCCCATTTCTGCGTTGGACAATATATTACTTAAAACCTTCCATGAAGATAATAAAAGGAGGAAATACAAGCCCAGAACCCATAGTTATCACGGCGCCCTTTTAAGTCGCGGCGCTCCCCGACCGCCTTGTCGCCTAGCGACGCCTAGACGATGAGTAATATATTAATAATAGTAATTAATAATAATAATATTATGAGAAATATATTGGGAAGAATAATTATTATAATATATATAATATATATATATATATATATATATATATATATATAATATTATATAATATATTTTGTTGGAAATAGGCAGCCTTATTTATTATATTACTCTTAGGAAGTCTGTACGCTGCAGGTAGCTTTTCATTTACAACAGAAGCAGAAAACTATCCTTTTCTCCAAGCTACCAACTTTCTAGGAGTAATAAAGTAAATATAAAGTAAATAAGTCTTGAAACGGATGAAGCCAAGAAAGAAAGAAAAGAAGAAAAGGAAGAAAAAAAATCAAGAATGGTAGTCGACGACGGCGGTGGGATAACGCACCAGAAGAAGAGAAAAGACGAATTAAAGAAGCACCGATGACGACCCCACGCGGTGCCGCAGGGCGACGCCGGTGGCTGTGGGTCACTGGGTTGGCTTTCTTCTTCTACCTGTCAGTTCGGAGTCGCCGACACAGTAACCATTTTTTTAATAAAAATAAAGTTAAAAACTTGCGGTAGGGTTTATGGGTATTGGACGCCGAATCGGCGTTCCTTTGGCGTCGTCTTGGGATGCCTTAGGCGACGCCGGAGCTCGCCTCACCATTTTCAGGCGAGGGAAGGCCTCCAGGCGTCCTGCTCCCACCGACAGGACGCCAAGCGGACGCCATGATAACTATGCCAGAAACCATTTATTACTATTTTTTTCTAGAAATTCTGCTCCAAAATTTAATGAATCTGTGACCAAATGACCACTGTCAAAGCTTTCTCAGTGTTTAATTTGCAGACCAAGCCACCCCCCCCCCCCCCCCCTTGGATTTTTACTCTTCTGCTGAAATCCACAAGTTCATTTTTACAATACAGTGGTTTCACTCCTCTCTGTATCTGTCATGAACAGAGCATTCTGATTGTAAAATAATTGTTCGAACGGTTTCCAAGAGCCATTAACTTAATACCATCCCAGCAAGTATTGGGAGAAGCCCAAAGGAGAAGCCATCTGGACCTGGAAACTTATCTTCACATTCAAAGAATTCAGAGCAGTTTGACTGCCACTTCGTCTTGGTTAAGGGAGGTTTCCGCACTCACAAGTTTTTCCTCTTCTATGGGCAAGGAAAGGAGGAGATCCATTGGAGCATAGGTCTAGAAACACAGTTTGGAGTAAAGTTGGGTACCAAAGTCCACAATTCTTTCCTTTGGAATACCCCTCCATGTCATTATTATTCCCATTAATGTTGACCTGAATATTATCATTCTGGTCCATCTTTTAATGAGCATTTGCCAATCTGGAAGAATTTATGTTGTTTTCCTGTTTAAGGGTCACTAAGCCTACAAACATTGACCAACTCTCAATGTGATTATCTTGCTTTCCTGGTGTTTTTGTTTTTGTTTTGGCTTTAGTTGTCTTAATTACAAAAACTATATTCAATGACCCAGCATTCCAAATGCAAATGTGTATGAAGTTTTATTAAAGTACTTCCTGGCTATTATTGTGATCATGTCAGGGGCCTTACAAGTTTAAGAAGAATGTACTAGTTAACAAGGGACATTCTTGGGCTATTAGTATTCTTCATAAAAGTAAAAATGTGCTATCTGTCTTTCTTAGGCATTTAACATGCCTTTTACTTTTCCATCTAATATAAAGTTACTTCCAATATATTTATGAAACCAAACTTTTATTGTTTAACATCATAGTGTCTGACTTAAATATCTAATGCTTATGTTGAATGTTTAGTTTGTTCAATTGTTTAAAAAATTTTAATCTTTAAAATGGTTCTGAAGATTGGAATAAAGAATTAGAAGGAAAATATTACACACCACACACACATATTAACACATTAGAAATGAAATAGCTTGATTATTTTCTGTTATTTTGAACACCCAACATTATATTTTACACTATTAAAATGGTTGAAAACATTTTTTGTTTCCTGATGCCTACCCTAAACAGAATTTTGATTTCATCTTAGAAAAAGAAGGCCATAGGGATATGAGTGAAAATGTTTGTCTTCCTTATTTTGTGCTAATTCTTTCCACTGTTTGTTTTTTTCTGTTTTTAGTTAAACCTTGTAAGTCTAACATATGACTCAAAATTTTGAGAACCATTTTTAATACAGTTTATGAGCTTATCAACTTGTCTTAGCTAAGTTTATTTTCGAATCTGAAAGTGTATGGAGCATTTTGGTACTTATACACATGTAGCTTACCACATTTTGTGTGGCCCAGTGTTTATACACAATTTAGATAGGGGCTTTTAATGACTAAGAACCTTCTGATAAGGTTCGTGTGATAAGCTCAAAAATACTTTAATTGGTTTTGGGCACTGTATGCAATCTTCTAAAATAATAATTGTCTTTCTAGATACATGTGATGAGTACTTGGAAATATAGAAAGTTCTTGCTAACAAATTGATTTTATTAAAGAAGAACCAGGAATTACTATGGAACTAACAAATTATTGGTCAGACATTTTTGGCTACATTTTATTGTTCTCAATTTACCTTGATCAGGGTAGTTGCAGTTGGAAAACATTATCAATTTTTTGGAGTGTTTTCATTAGGAATTGGCGAACTCCTTATTTTTGATTATTACAACACAGTAGTCATAAGGTCAGTGTTAGGCCTCTCCTAGGATTTCCATAAAGTCGGTATATCTAAAAAGAACTTATCCATGTCATAATCACTTGTAGGTACTGCTTCCTCATACCCATTATTAGTAATTTAGAAATGTTAAATGGAAGATGGCCTAACATTTACCACTACTTATTATCGACAGTTACCAGTACTCATTTGTACATTGACCAACTGCTAGCCAACTCAATGTTGGTGACATTATGTGGAAAGCATTATATGAATATGATATTGTCGGTAGACTTGGAACCCAATGAGTTCAGCATAGATTAGGTAGTAATCATCTGCCATTTCCTCTTTGTTCCTTTTAGTTAATGATGGCTTATTCACATATAAGAGTTATAGGCCATTTGTGACTGCTCTAAAGCAACATATAGTATTTTGGTGATTTTGTTGAAGTTGCTTACATTCATGCATTATTCATTGCAGTTGATATTTGGGTGTCTGTTGTGGGTCATGGCAGTTTGCCTGGTTTGTAATATATTTTTATTTTCTATTTTGGCAGGGGGAGATAAAGCAGGGTGTCTCCAACTATGTATGAAGTTAGAGGAAAAAGGAAATATTTATACTGTGGAGTAGTGATAGATGTGGTTTTCTTAGTGCTTGATGACTTAAAATGTTTGTTTTCAAATTTTTTTTCCCAAGCTTTTTTATGCTTCTCCTGCAATTTTTCAGAATATGGATGGATATATAGTCCTGCTTCCCCTTCCATATATTTATCTGAAACTTGGAATCACTGAAAGCACCACAGATTCCCTTCCTGCCATATTTTCTCATGAATTTTTTTCATTTTCTGTTTTTTTTGTTTGCTTAAATGACTAGTCTGCTTCATGACTCGGTGAACGGTATGGCACTTTTTCAGATTATCTCAAGTGAAACTTAAAATCCCAAGCTATATTTTGGATTTTTGAGTCAATTTGATTATTTGGATGTTTTGATTGGAATGTAAGTTAGTTCGGAATATTGGGGATAAAATTTCACCCATGCCTGATTTCAAATCCCAAAATTATTTTTATAAATGAAATTTGTTGTTGTGTATTTGTTGTTTGATACTTTTGGTATGGTGTTATACGAAAACTCTGTGAAGGTAAGATTTCTTTTGTTTATTTAAATGTATGTTGTCGTATTATTTTTCTAAATAAATTGTGGGAAAAAGTTTGTTTTTGAAACTAGTGGGAAACCTCGTTTGGAAGGGGTATTTTCTGTGGCCGGTTGCTAATTAATCAAAAGTTTTTCCACGCAATATTTTTGTGCCCCGTTGCTTTTATTATTTAAAAATTTAGAAAATTGTTTTCATACATTTCATAACTCGTTTATAAATGAACAAACAATCTAAGTTCTTATCCAAATAAATATTATTTTGACCTTTCTTAAAAAAATAAAAATAAAAATTTGGAACCTGTGTTTCAGGGTTAAAAAATAATGTGCCCGCTCCTCCTCGCTCCTCACACGCTCTCGAATTTTTGAATAAAAATCATTGATATTTTTTAGTTGTGTCAATTTATCTGTAATGAGTATAATGTAAAGTTCCTATTTTTTTTTTTTTTTTTTTTAAATGTTTATGAAAGATAAACAAATTGAAAAATGGTTCAAATAATTATGATTTTGAATATTGTCCTTTTTAATTTTAGGTTCCTTTTGAAAATCTGGAAAATTAACTTTTGAAAAATGTTCTTTAAGTTTTCAACGTATTTTGGATGAATAGAACAATTTAGTTAATAGAAAATATTTTCCGTTTGATTGGAAAAAATAAAAGTTATTATTGACAAAAAAACTTTTGTTCAAATTTTGTGACGGAAGTCATTTTCTGCGAAACATTCATTGCCTCACGCTCCCATAACTAACCTGCTCACTCTTACACCATTATATAGGGAGTTTTGCACTTTTGGCGATCCACACGTCGAACGGTATATGTGTGGCGCGGACTGGCAAAGCTGCTGAATTCACGACTATTTGTAAACGACAACTAACATATTCTTCAGTCTCCAGACGAATGATTTTTTTATAGCATATCAAGACAATGAGATACCTTCCGGCCATCCTTTTTAAACCAAATCAAACTATTTATCAGGAAAAACAAATTCTCAATTTTATGTCCGAGTGTTCTAAGACCTCGTACGTATCTCAAACTATCTCAAAACTTTGAAAAGAAACAAAAAATTATATTTTGTGGTACAATTAAACCACTATTTAACAATATTGGTTACTGAGATAGAGTGCTCAACAGAAATAGCT
>VALG01004604.1:0-28207 GCA_009835305.1 Ipomoea purpurea | reverse complement strand
TATATGTCTCTTATGTAGTAAGTTTTTGTGTCTTGTATTATAAAACTATGTGTTTAAGAGTATGAATTCTGTACGTGAAACGAATTAGTAATATAAATTAAGGAATAAAAGTATTTTTCATTAGTCAAAGAATCAAACTCTTGTGTGTGTGTGTATATAGGGGCATGCTCCTATAAGAACAGCTTCCCCACATGAGAACATATCTAAGCTAATATAAGACAAAATATCAATGGTTCATCATTAAAATCATGTAATTAGCACTAAGATTAGCATTTAGAGGCAAAGTGCTCCTTTGTGTGTATGAAAATCCATCTACATATGAAAAAATATGAGATTCCCTCATTCTATTTATTATGCTTGTATTAGACAATATTTTTTAATTAATTATTTATTTAGGGTTTTTTCTCAGTACTTATTTCAATGGTTGACTTGAATTTGTTCTGTATGTCGTTGCATCGACAGTGGTGTGGTATGTGCACTTTTATACTCTGTCGTGTGCACTTTGGTATGCTTCGGACGAATACACACTATTTACCAGCTGTGTGGTGCACTTGTGTTTGTGTACATATAGACTATTTGCACTTGTGTGCACTCATGTGGTTGTTTTGTGTATTCTATATTGGTTTTTCACTTTTTTTTTGTGTCACTGAAAATGCACCGCAACTCCACGGAAACCACAAAACAGTAAAATGCACACAAAACAAAACACCCATACAAATGCACACGACCATCAGCTCCGAAGAAACACACATCCCGTCCCCCCACCACCACTGCCAACACCCTCCCCTGAACGACGAACGTACCTGTTCACACAAACGGCAAAGCATACTTAGCTACAACACACACAACAAAATCCACTAGTGCACAAACGACCCTCCACGCCTGCCACCCAGAACACCATACTCAAACGATGTAAAAAACACACACAAAAAAGGGGCAAATTATGTTGTGCATGCTGTATGCACCATGCGATGGTGCATACAGATGCACACGCCATCGTCGGCGGTTAGCCTAATGACGCGGTGTTTTATTAAAAAAAAAAAATCAGTTAACGACGTTTACTTCCTTTTGAGTTTGTTTCCAAGTTTCAAACTCGATCGCTGGCAGTTGTTCGCTGTGGTATTGGCATACGATATCACACGAAATCGCGATCGCAATCTCAATCGCATTCGCAAATCGCAATCGCAAATCTCAATCGCAGTTGGGATCGGGAATTACAAAGTGATTGCTAGATGGAGGATGGAACAGAGCAGACGAATTTCCGTAGTTGGTGATTGGCATTCGATTCCAAGGTGATGTTGTTTTGTTTTTGTTCTTGTTACTTTGCTTTTTTTTTTTGCATGATTAGCAGTGATGTTTTGTCTAGAATCTGCCATTAGTTTGTGCCAATATGCACTACCAAATCACCCGTAAGTATATTTCCAATTGTATAACAACAATTCCGCATTTCAACACCACGCAATCACATTCCATAATTTCCATAACTATATTTCCAAATTGCATGTCTTATATTTCAGAATTAGCGGGGTACTCTGTTTTGGCAGTTTGTTGCGTCTGTGTATTCCAGAACTGTATAATTATATTTCCATAATCAAATAATATATATACAATCTGTAGGCACTCTGTTTTTGCTGTTTGATGAACTGTTTGAAGTAATGTTCACCATGTCTATATAATGTAGTTAGTGAAGGCATTGTGGATGGTTCAATGAGTTCAGATCAAGTAGATGTAGATGTCGATGGATCTTCATCAATTCCAGGTTTATTCATAGTGGTTTACCTTTTAATTACAAAATTCTGGTTAGGAATTATATGTTAATGGAAATGGTTATTATTGTGTATATTTGCAGTTGATCAAGATTTGGTTGGTTGGTAGTAAGTAATGTTGATGAGGCTTTTTGAGGTGTATAACAGTTATGCATATTTTGTTGTTTCTAAGCTTTTATAAGGCAAACAATGGGGTTAAGACTTATTCCAAAATTGACACAAGGACAGGGATGTGGAGCGTTTTTTCAATTTGATGGGTGATGATGGTTTGTGGACAGTTACAAAACACGAGAAAATGCACAATCACGAGTTATGGTGTGTTCAACAAAGTCATCTACTTCGTCACATAGAGTGTCAGAGATAATCAGCTCTTATATTTACAAGTTTGAAGGACAATGGAGTTGCACTGGCGATGGTATTAGGTTCCTAAACACCAATCAGGGGGGTCCTTTAGTTGGTTTCACCAATAGAGATGCTTATAATTCAATGGCTGCGGATACTGTCAAGCGATTGGATGGAACGGATTCTAACTCTTTAATTGAAATTTTTAGGAGGAGGCAGTCTACCGAGACTGATTTTTTCTTTGATTTTGAACTTGATTTGGATGCAAGGATTGTGCAGTTTTTTTTTAGGGATGGTCAAATGAGACGAGATTACGAGGTGTTTGGGGATTTGTTAGTGCATGATACGACATATCGCACAAACAAATACGATATGATTTGTGGTCCTTTCGTAGGGATGAATCACCATTGCATGAATGTAATGTTTGGATGCGGTTTTTTTGATGAACGAGAGGATAGAATCGTTTGTGTGTTGTTTAAAGCGTTTTCAAGATCGATGGGTGGCAAGTCTCCACAAACTATTATGACAGATCAATGTGCAGCTATGGCTGCTGCTATATCTAAAGTGTTTCCAACATCACGTCATCGTCTTTGCATATGGCATATTAGGAGAATTCAAAGAAGCATATCAAGACGTTAAGGAACAATAAGGATTTCTTGGATATGTTTAACTACGTGTTGAAATACACAGAGACCGAAGCTGAATTTCAATTCTATTAGACAAGGTATGTTAGTAATTAATCGTTTTTATTGGATTACGTTTCATATGCATATGAATTATGGATGTATAGTTTAACTATTATGGATATAGTAGTATAGTAATTATGGATGTATAGCAGGTGAACTGACTGGTGGTCACTGGAAATGTAGTTTATGGATTATGGATGTATAGTGCATCAATTATGGATATATATATTTCGATTATGAATATATAACAGTTGAACTTTACTGGTGGTGCCTGGAAATGTATATGGATTATGGATATATATTTATTCGATTATGGATATTAGTATATCGATTATGGATATATAGTAGTTGAACTTACTGGTGTGTCTGGAAATGTAGTAGTATAGATTATGGATATATAGTCTATCAATTATGGACATATAGTATTCCATTATGTATATACAGCAGTAGAAATTCTGAGTATGTGTTAGATGTGTGATGCTGCTTGTTAATTCTGCTTCATAAACATTTGTGATTTGTCTTACCATTTTCAGGTTGGTGACTGACTATAAATGTCACAAGAATACTTGGTTAGAAAAGCTATATGACTGTAGGGAGAAGTGGTGTCCAGCATTTAACAAGGACTATTTTTCTGGGGGCATTCTATCATCACAAAGGAGTGAAACTACAAATCATTCGATTTCTAGAAGGTTGTCCAAGACACGGGTCTTTGTGATTTCTATTCATCGTTTGTAAGCGTAATTTTGAATGGAGAAGTAAAGAGAACGGTGAAGACTTTCGATGTGCTCAAGGGGTACTCGCTATGATGATGGAGCATGTGAAACTTCTTTCACATGCTAGAGAGGTATACACGATTGAGATATATTTTCTGTTTGAGGAACAATTCATGAAAAGCAGTGCCATGTCATCAAGAGATGGTGGTGAATGATGGCCATCAACAGAAATATCACGTGTGGCGGCCAGATATAGATATTATAAGGCACGAGGTTAGTTTTAACCCAGCTAACTTGGACATTTCTTGTAGTTGCAAGTTGATTTCTGAGTTGGGAATTCTATGTTGTCATTGTCTACACATTCTTCATGTACATTGTGTTTCTAGTATCCCCGACAAATATATCCTTGAAAGATGGACTAAAAAGGTTATTGATGGTAGGAATGTCAAACATTGATTCTATGGTTTATAATGTTGGTGTCCCTCCATCAATTTGGGTGTTCGATATTAGTATGAAATTTCAAAGATTAGTGTGTTTAGTCAAGATAGTAGTGTAGCTAGGAAATTGTGTGGCGAAGTTGTTGATGATGTAAAGAAAAAGGTTGAAGCCGAGGTTGGGCATGTACATATTGAAAAGTGTGGTGTTTCATCTTCAAGTGGTGGTGTTCAAAATCCTTCAAGCGGGAGATTGAAAGGTGAGCGTAACAAAAGGAGGAGTGATGTATTGAAAAGAAGTACAACCTTGCAAGGGGGAGAAGGAGTGCTGCAAATAAAGCTGCATTGAGTACAAAGGGTGTTGTTCAGTCTTTGGTGTTGGAAAACATATCCAAGCTTGCTGGGGATGGATACCTCGTACATCCAAGCTCTTCGAGTTTAGACTTTGTTCAGTTTAGTAAGGGTTTAGATGACAACATAGGTGTAGATTGAGAAATACAAGTTGTTATCATTGGTTTTATGCAATTCTGGATTTATAGTTTTGTAATTCTGGATATGTAGTTTTGCAATTATGGAACTATAGTTATGAAATTATGGAATTATAGTTATGCAATTATGGAATTGTTGTCATGCAATTATGAAAGGTATGATTATGAAATTATAGTCATGCAATTATGAAAATATAGTTGCATTTATGCATGTGTAGTTCCCATTGTGATGGAATTTGTAGTTACGAAATTTGTGGTGTATAGTTATGCAAGTATGGATGTATAGTTTTGCAATTATGGTATTATTATTACGCAATTATGGAACTATAGTTATGCAATTATGGAATGTTTATATGCAATTATGGAATTATAGTTATGAAAATTATGGAATTATAGTTATGCAATTATGAAACTATAGTTATGCAATTATGGATTTATAGTAGTCATGCAATTATAGATTTGATACGTGAAAAAAAAAAGAAAAAGAGATGCATAGATCAGATGTAAATTGTTATTCAACTGTTAACATCATGCATTCACAAAATACAAGTCACATTGTCAGTGTAGTTCACAAAACTTTCACATTGTTTAGAATTCAGTCAACATGTTGAAGAATATTCATTCAATTTTCTTGGAAACTCTTTTGACCGCTTGTAGAACCTCCCCCTGACTGCATTCATTCTCCACTTTATGAGGTTGGCAGCATATTTCGCTCGCAGTTCGCACATGAAGTTTGCCTATAAACAAAGAACATTAAGTAATTAGTCATTTGCAGTTTTATTTTTTTTTAATGTATTTTAAAACTATAATATGTATTGTAGTCTACATTCAAGCGCATATTCTTTGAATCCTGGCTGCCAGTCTTGTAGAGTCCTCGAATGTCTCCATATGCCGGAGTACACAGATCCCGCAATCAGTGACATTTTCAATGTTTGCCCAGTCCAACTTAAGTACTTTATATCAACTTTTGCAATTTCACATACAAGGAGTGACACTCGGCCTTAAGGTAACCATTGAATGCTTCAATCTGGTCAGAAAAGTTAGTTTAGTGTTGATAATGCATTTAAGTCAATAGATAGGTAATGGTAAGAATGTCAAGTTTTTTTTTTATTTATCAAAATTACCAATAAGTGTGGGCAGTAGCCATATTTGTCATTCTCTGAAACATTAGCTGGTAACTCCTTGTTGTCAATGACCTGTATTTTATGTTCTTTCACATTGAAGCAGACCAAGAAGTAGTGACCATGGCGATGAACTGCGAAAAATATCTAATTCCAATTCAAAGTTAAAGCAATGTTAGTATTTTTTTGGACATGATAAAGTCAAATTGGACATGGGTAATAGAACTTACCAGATCTGCATCACTGATGTCTAGGTTCCCGAAGCTGGTTATTTCATAGCTCAATCTCTCATTGAAATTCTTCATTTTTATGTTAGTTGGGAGATCCTTCATCCACTGGTCATTGGGATCAATTTGAAGCTGCATACACAAATGCAAGAATGAGTATCACAATCCAAATAATATTTGTGAACAAATTGCACTTTTGGTCCTGCTGACTATCTAGGGTGTTGTCAATTTGAGTACGTGACTTTCAAAACTCTCAATTTAGACATTAAGTATGCAATTATTAGCAGATTTGGTCCTCCCGGCCAAATTGCCGGCCAATTTTAGCCGGAAAATTTTAAATCAATTTTTAATTAATTAATCAGAGGGGCAAAGTAGTCCTTTCACACTCTTTCTTCTTCTTTCATCTCCTCCCTTCTTCATCATGAAGCGACGGATTTTCGCCTTTCCGCCCGACGTCACACCCCCGTATTCTTTTTTTGCTTTCCCACGCGGCCGACGGTTT
Organism: Ipomoea purpurea; assembly: GCA_009835305.1. NCBI lineage: Eukaryota > Viridiplantae > Streptophyta > Magnoliopsida > Solanales > Convolvulaceae > Ipomoea > Ipomoea purpurea. Next base: position 21,928 of record VALG01004604.1, on the reverse strand, counting down.
GGATTTTTTCCCCGGGGAAATTTCCGAAACAACCCAAAATTTGGGAGTCGAACTGCAAATATAGACACATATAATGAACGAGAATTTCCATTAAACATAGATATATTACAAACTAAAACCAGAAAATATAATAACTAATTAAAAGGTAAAGCACTGAGTAGATAAACCTAAAAATGGAGAGTCTTCCCATGAAAGAGGTCCATTCCAACAGTGACCTACCAAATCTACTTGATAGCCTGACAACCTCACTGAATCATTCCACACTATGACATTCTAACTATAAAAAAACTCACATTATCATCCTTTTCTTTTTATAGCAGTCCACGCCACTCTCGAGTTCCAAAATTTGGCAGATGAAGGAACCGCAAGATGTAATATCAGAAATGATGACAAGTTACGCAAGTCGAACAACAACATATATATGACAGTACGCAAGTTGCTACAGATTCCTTAACCCTTTCTTAAACCTTTGTGAGCAGGAACCTATTGATTGAAGTTCAAAGTACCACTGTATTATGGTAAATTTCATATGAATCCCTCACCACTACGTCTTCCAATCTCTATCGCATCCATCAATACTCGGCCCCTTATATGATATCATGAGTAGCTTACCTTCTCTGCCTTACTTATATCTGTTTCTCTCTTTATTGATTTATCTTGCCTATAAGACAATGATACAAAATTTCTTACGGGCTGTTCAATATAGTTATGAAATTATGGAATTATCTTGTTATATCAAGGAGTGTCGCTCGATGATAGATTTATGTTGTGTATGAGCTGCCATGAGCGAGATTATGTTAGAGACGATCGGAGTTACTCACCTCTCCGTGATCTTCATTCCTGTAATTATAGCATTAGAGTTTCTGCCAAAGCTGACAATAATATCTCGAGCGTATGCCATTTTATACAAAGCACCAAACGAAGTCGAGCTCTTTAGATTTCACCCGGCACCCTGAGCACTATTTACACATATAATACCCACAACAAGTACATACACTAATCTAATAACACAAGTGATATGACTCTATTATGATCAACAAACTTGAACCCTACTGACACATCCGCCAAATATCACCCAACATGGCCGAAAGCCTGTCGTCTTCCTGCTCTTGTTCCCTCCTCGTCCACTTCCAATAGCAAATCATACCTTCTCTCTAATTCGCGACGGCCGAAGCCACTTCTCTCCTCTCTTCACCAGGCTACCGGACTTTCTCTTTAAGGGTGCTTTGCAAATGCAGGATTCTTAGTTCTCGCAGAGTCGCGGCCCCTCGAACAAACTCTCGCATTTCGCCTCCTGCGTGACTTTGATGAGAGTCGAAAGATCATGTCGAGAATTTTCAGCGGATAACGAGCAATTCCGCGGAGTAGTAATCATTATATTCTTCTCGCCAGCTAACCCACGATCGAGTTCCTCGCGAATCAACTTTGGAAATCTATTAATCTTCGAGAGCGAGAGAGGAATTTTAGAGAGCGAAACAGAAAAATAGTGTAACGGAGATTTTTTTTTTTTAAAACACCGCCGTGTAGGACTACGACCGAGAGTCAGCTAGCAGCTACCATATACAAAGTCTACCCATGTTGGATCTCCTCAATTGACTTCCCTCAGCTCGATTCCGGCGTGGACGCTGACCTAGATCACAACTCACAGATGAATGAATCTCTTATGAGTGGCGAGAGAGAGGAGAAAGTTTTTACCATTGGCTCTGGAGTATCCCAAACAATGGAGACTTCCAGCCACCTAGTCACAGGCGGAAGGAAGATTGGGTCCCCGCGCCCCGATAGCCCCAGACTTGTCCAGTGGTTGTAAGACCAATAATTTATGCAACGCAAAATGCCATTCTTCATATACTCGACCCCTTCTTAGGTCCCAGAATTGTTATTAATTCCCCAACAATTAGAGTCTTGTTTTTTTCACACGCACCCAACGCGTGCCTGCGGAAGCCCAATCTGCCTCTGGTGAGTCTTTCGCGAGCCAATTTAAGCGACCCTATCACTTAGACCTTCCCGATCCCATGAAATCAATTGGGAAGAGATACTGGTAAATTGTTTGCGAGGTTTCTAAACGATTGAGGAGGTTTGAAATATACGACTTAACCAAAATTACTCCGCAAGAAGGGAAGGAATATTTTCGACCACAAACACTCATACGATGATTTCATACTGATTTCTTGGTGATTCCGATGCTCCACTAAATAGGTCATTTTCGACCCAAAAGGCTTGGCAATTTTATTATTGCTTCTAATATAGATCATTGAAATTGTAATTTGGGTGCGATAGGGTTTGGACTTTCTGAATGGTCAATAATAGCAGGGTACAGAATTTAGCCTCCATCACGAGTTCACCATAGATCACCATAAAACCCTAGGTGAACGCAGTGGGCAGGTATAATGCAATACTTTACATCTCATTCACTCCTGCTTACGAAATTTTGTCCGCTAAACAGAGAACAAAAGGAAATTGGAGACATTTAGTTAGTGAAGTTTTCTAAACGTAAAAATTGTATAAATTAATTTTCATACTTTAAACATGACTAGATATAATATTCCAAATTTCACTGCTCGCTGTCAATACTTTTTTCTTCCTCTATTATTCGTCCATTGTAAAAAATATTTCACTGATTTTTTTTCGCGATAAGTGGATAATTTATTAATGGATTTAAAGTGATTACCCGATATTAATTCGGCTCGGTTCGCACCGATAAGTTGTCCATAAACAGCTTTATGTTAAAGCATTTCCTCATGATACCCCTTTAACAAGCCGTAGATAAAAAGCCAACCCAAACACGTGCTTCCTTCCAATAAGATTTTGTCGTTTCGAACTAATCTACAGCCCAATGCAAAGCTGGGACTTGAATAAACGGGTTCAGTTAGAGATAGGCTTGGAGCTTTGAGATGGAACATTCTACTTCGCTACACATTTCATATGTAGAAACGGTATATTGCACCATAAAAGATTATTCTTGCTGAAGAATGGGAATGTGTAATTACAAATATACTCTCATAATGAGTCTTGATTGAAGTTATTTTTAATTCGATTTTTCATAGTATTAATTTAATATTAGTATACAAAAAAGTTATATATTTAGAAACTACACTAAAAGTACTATCAAACACAAAAAATCAAATTTAAAAATAGGTAAAAAAAATAAACAAAGAAGCAAGAGTTGGTTTTGATCAATAATAAATAGGACAGATAAAACGGTACAGAGGAGTAATGTTTATCATATTCGTTCGTGTGACTTGGTACTTTTTAGCATTGATGTGCATATAAAATATAATATGTAATGATGGAAGCATAATGTTTATCATTTAATATTGTGTTAGGCATTGTGCTAGTTTCTACTTTTGTGTCATGGGCAAAACGACTATTGTGAAGGCTTAATAATTACAACAAGAGAAATTGAACTCAACACATTTCTTGATAGAGTAAGAGAAAATGAATGCCAGAAAGTGAGTTTAGAAGGTGTTATAATTTCAGCTTATGCATTAAGATAGTGAGTTATCAATTCTCTTAGGCATCAAGTTATCTTTTTCTTGTCTTTGTCAGTCAGCGGGGAGATGGCAATGGATGGGGCAGTAGTGCCTCTAGTGGTGTTGATGGTAATGATTTATGTCCAATCGTTGGCATATTGTTAAAGTTTTAATAATTGGGACTGACTCCAAATTTCTGGATTTTGTTGCATTTTAATTGTTAAAGATGCAAGGCTTGATAAAGATGACCTTCGATTCAAATTATGAGGAAATCTGTGATGAAAAGAATCAAAGTAGTGGCCAGCAGACTGGTGTGGACCTGCGCAGTATGCTGTCAAGATCAGCACAATCTTCAGTAACACCAACCAATACACAGCACCGTATGCCTGAGCCAAAGGAAACTAGACATCGTTACCCAGATACATGGGATTCTAGACAGCGTATGCCTGAGGGCAGGGATTCCAGACAGCGGATGACTGAAAGCAGGGAATCTAGACCACTAATGCCAGATACCAGGGATAGTAGACAGCGTATGCCTGAATTAAAGGATGTCAGATATCAAGTGCCTGACCGTCAGAGTGTAGACATCCTTCGACAAGCTCCTTCTTCAAGAAATGTGGATGCTTTGCCTTTAATGGACTCAATGAGAAGCTCTTTTTACCCTGGACATTGGAACGTTTAAGGCGCAGATCACCAGATGGGATTTTAAGTTCCAGAGGTGTTTCACCCCCAAGGAGCGGGAAGAATTACAGAGAAGGCTACAGTAAGGGCATATGATGATCCTAGACTGGGCTCATACAGTAGCAAAGATTTTTCTCAGTTTTCACGGCCCATGAGCTCTACATATTTGTCAAGCACTGCCCTACCCGCTGCACCTGCGAAGACAATGGTGCCAATGCATGCACCAATTCCTCATCCTGGTGGACTGCTCAGAGAAGTTCATATGGAGTAAAAGCTACTAAACCTTTTCTTTCTTCTCTCCCGGCCCTTAAGTTTCATGCGAAATTGCGTAGTGTAGATGATTTATGTGCTCATTTTTTCTCTTGGTAATTAAAGATCACTACTTCAACTCATTCTTTGGGATACAAGTTTTGAAATTCATAAATTATTTGTGCATGACTGCATGGGATAATCAAGTTTTATATCATTGCATACAATGGAGTTTAGTGAAGTTTTCTCTGTGTTGACATGGTATCAACAGAGACATGAGGTGCCTTATAGGCATGGGATAATCAAGTTTTATATCATTGCATACAATCAAGTTTTATATTTATTGTTTGCACATTGTAAGGTGCCTTATAGTAGTTTGAGTATAATTTTGTATCTTTCTATTGCCATTTTGTATCTAAATGTGAATTTAAAGACCTTATCATAGTTTGAATTATCTCTAATTTATTTGTAGAGAAGTTATCCACCATGAACCTGAGTCCTAATTTATCTCTTGGGTTGCTCAAATGTTTGCCACCTTCCAATTTTTGCGGCTTAGTCATCTGAACTTTATTTTGTTCTTTCTCAATCATTAATACACATGGCATAGATTGACTCAAAGTAGCAATTATTTATCAATCAACTTTATTACACATGACATGCACCGACAAAAGACTTCAAATCTAATGATAATATAGAATGCCTTAACCTTTTGCAGTTGATTTGTTCAGCCTTGAATTCTTAAATTCTGTACTTCTGTACAGTCAAACTGTGGCATATCAATCAGAATACAAACCATCAATGTTTTTTAGTCTTATTATAACCAGCTCATATGAACATATTGTCAAAAATCTGCAATACATTATCATTTGTTTGTCCATTATGTTTAAGTCAATTTTTTATATATTTTATTGTTTGGCTCCCCCTCTGCCCTTGGAAATGCACAAGGAAGGGTGAATGAAGCAATAACAGTTTTGCGTGGGGTGGGGAGGGGAATTAAGCTGCTGAGAAGGGTGAATGAAGCAGAGCTAGTTTTCAGGCTACTAATGCTTTTTCTCATTAACCTTTCTGTAATACAGGTTGAGGATCTACCTACTGTTGATGGCTTTTTGCACTCATTGGGTCTGGGAAAATATGCTATAAATTTTAAGGCTGAGGAGGTAGGACTCCACTTGATCTTTCATTCAATAATGAGAATTGTTTCCATGTGGAGAAAATATAGGTGCATATATTCAAAATACTATGAACATTTCATTATCAATGAATGTGAGTAGCATAGGCTACTTCTCTGGTTCTAGAATTGAAGTTTTTATGCAAACTACTGAGGAACAAGCTAGAGAGAGGGTTTTGAAAAACAGTGTTGGGAAGATGCATTTTCATACCTAAACTTGATAATCTGCAGGCTGGATATTGCATGCTTTGAAGCAGATGGTGACAATGATCTTTAGGAGTTGGGGGTACCTATGGTAAGTTTTGGTTTTAATTTCTGACCTGTTTGATATCCTGTTTGTTCCTATGTTTTCATCAAATTCATACTTGGTTCTCTTTTCACAGTTTGGTACTCTATCTTTATCTGTTGCATGTAGTTTACGGTTGGGACTTGGGATTGCATAAAGCTGTTCTATTGAAGTGACCTCAAGTCACTACTTGTAAGGTTCAGTATCCCCAAGGGCCCTGACCCAATTCCCCTAATTGAAGAAAAAAGAGAAAATAAAGTTTTATTTTTAGTTTTAGTCCTATACTGGCCTTTTATATCTTACCACTTTAGCAGCAAGCGAGCAATTATGTTAGGTAATTATCTTCACACAGGGTGGGACCATATACCTGGTTAATGTGAACAAGAGCTGATAGAGTGTTGTGTGGAATTGGTGTCTAGTGATGCTGTAAATGCAAAATAAGGATTGCCTGGCAGTTAGACATTAGTTTTGTTTATGGCCGTCTTTTTTTTTTTTTTTTTTTTTTTCCAAATTTGACTAACTAATCAACCAAAATACTTGTTACCCAACTTGTGGGTTGTGGTGATTGGATATATAATTGGAGACATGACATTTACTGGTATTGAATGGACATTTAGATCTAGCTTTTGAATGAGTTTCCTTCTCCCAATTCTCAAAAGGTTGAATCCCCAACCCCAAGGGCCCTCCACACCTCGGTCTGATAGAGCATTTGGGAGGATGTAAATCACGGTAATTCAGTGGTTCAGCAGACAGAACCAAATGTCGGTGCGCATAAGGGATTTGCCCACTTTGGGCATAATCCCCACATGTCGCTGCTTAGTTTTCGAACCTTGGTTTCTTCCTCCAAAAATTGCCGCACGGGCATAAGCTCACTGGTTGAATGAGTTTCCTATTCAGTTCTAAATCCTCTTAATATTTCCCCTCTTCGTTCGATCTTCTGCCTTCCTATCACTGCTCATTCTCTCTATTACTTACTAATATGGTGCATATATATTCAGTTTTCATCGTCCTGTCCGCTTTTCTTACAAGAGTTATCCATTGCAGGGCCACGAAAGAAGATTATACTTGCCTGTTATCTCGTGCCAAGCGGCAACTATGAGAGGCAAGTGCAGTTGATCAGAGACAATGACAGGTTGGGTGCCAGTGCAATTAGTGCAAAAACAAGATTATCTAATCACCATCCATTGCAATTCACCCAGCTGTCTCACTTTGCCAAGTAATCAATTGTTACATTGTGGGAATTCATTGCAAATCTTTGTATATGGCAAAAAGTTTTCCTAATCTTCACGACAAAGTTGAAGCTTTGATAATGCCTCTGTTGTGAGCTGACCCTAATGAACTCCTTATGGCTCAGCACTTTTACCCTGAAGACAAATTGATAGATGATTGCATTTTGAATGGAAATAATTTTTGGAATTGTGTATACAGGACTATATGGGTGTGTTTGGTTCTCTTTATGGGCCTGCAAATCTCATATAACTTAATAGAATGTTATGTCTACGTTTAGTTTTCTAGAACGTGAGATTTTTTAGAATGCCTTTGTACATTTTTTTTAAAGGGGGAAAATTGCACTTTTCGTCTTTTAAATTATAAGGTAAATGTAGGATTTTTCCTCTTATTTTTGGTCATGCTCACTTTTTGCTCCTAAGCTATAATTTACATTGTAAGTTTCATCATTTTTCTAACAAAATATTAGAGTGAAATTTGCAATGTCAGTTATAATGTAGGGACGAGAACTGAGCATGACCTCTTAAAAAAAGGATGAAATTTACAACATCAGTTACAACTCCAACAAGTAGTGATGAATCATACAAATACTTGATAACTTAAAAGGACTTTAAAGTGTAATTTTTCCTCAAAAATTTTATATAATTGTTATAATATTGAGTTTGGATTAAATGAGTAAAAACACAGAGTCTGGGACAATATTAAGTTACCAAAGTCATTTAGGACAAAATTGAGAAAAACCACTATAGTCGAGGCAATTTTGGGTATTAACTCTATAAATATTTTATTAGTGGCCATTAAAACATTAGACCTTTCAATAGCCTAGCCTTTATCATGTATGATGTTGAGTATGTGAAAGGTTGTATGAAAACCTTATAATAATGGATGAAGGCTAATAAAATTAGACACAAATTTGTTGTGCCCTACATTTGGTGATTCTTCTTCCCCTTCTCCTTTTCTCTTTTATAACATATCACGCATATACATACATACGAACCTCCAGGCAATTACGTGCAATCATCACACGAAAACAAACGAGTTGAATAGGCTGAATTATAACACGTTATCAGCACGAGTCTCTATCGTAATCTCCGGTGAACGGTACTATTGGTTCTTTTTTCCTTGCATTTTGTTTTTGAATCATATGCATTGTTATATATAAATATTATGTGTATATATTGGCTATGAGTTTGGTTTGGAACCTTTAATTATTGTTTCTATGAAATGAGTGATAATTCTTCATATTTGTTAACTACTTTTGAGTTATGAACTCATCATCAAGAATGGTTAAGAATTTTGGGTAAATTCTTGAATTTGTAAATACATATTTTTATTTATTCTATCAAATTCATGTATGAGTTAGGTTCTACATATGCCCTGATGTTTTGAAATGGTAAATACATGTGGTTATATGTTAATTGTATGTATGTAGTGCAATTAAATGTGTTCATCTGTGATATTATATATATATATATATATATATATTATATATTATATATATATATATATATATATATACTATATATATATATAGTATATAAATATATATAAAGTAACACGTGTTTGATATATACCAGTGAAACAATGATTCTTGCCTATTCCATTATTGGAAATTTACTTAATTCACTTAAAATGACTTCATGCTTAGGAAAAGATAATATTTACTATATTGTCATGTAGATTGATTATGTACTATTCCTCATTTTTGGCATTTATGCTTCTTTTGAAAATTATATATAAACTGACTACATGGAGAAGTATGAATCTATATGAGGAAATGTGAATATTTTTCTCTTTTCCATTTTATTTGAAATTTGCTTACAGACATGTTTTTTCACGTGAATATCAACCACTGTTTCTGTAAGTATAAGTTGCATCAAATGATGATCTTGTAATCATGCCTTTCATTGAAAATGTAAATTTATTGAGCTCACTTATGAATGAAGCAATTATTTAGCTTGAGCTCTTGATATTGAATAATATTTGGCATCTAAAGAATTGAGCCAAGTTTTTTTTGTTGCTAAGTCACAGAGCACCGATGCCTGAAGGCACAAGCTCTCATTTTCATACATCACTATTTGAACCACGGTCTTAAAAATGAGTATTGATTGAAAAAGTTCCTATTGCGTTGTGGAAGTCCCTGAAGGACCATTTTGACTAGGTAGTCATCTATTGTCCTTCTCAGAAACAATTGACTAGATTAGTCTTAAGTTTTAAGATTATAACTCAGTAATTGGCTATAATTCAACTCTGCCATAAATAGCCTCACAATTAAATTCTAGAAACAAGAAGTTTCAAGAGAATATTTAATTGAAAAATATTGCAAAACTTTTCATGCGAGTAATTTGTACTCCAGTAGTAGTACAAGACATAAATTATGAGAGCATCACCTAAAGGGCTGACATTTTAGCACTCATTCGTGGCTAAGAAAGATAACTAGTTGTTGATGAAGGAATTCAAACATGCATTGCGGTTGATTGCACAGGCTGCCTGAACACATAATTTTACCTAGTTGAGTAACTTTATAAGGGGTGCAGTTCGAATTATAACCGGTGCAACACAATGGATTTGAATACTTCGTGTACTCTTTTCCTCGTCGTAGGTTTTTCACTGATTTCTTAGCGACGGTTTTTAACGAGCATGGTATAGTTATTTGAATGGCCAAGGGGAGTGTGTATTAAATTTTATTAGGTGCCATTAAAACATTAGACCTTTAATAGCCTAGCCTTTAATCATGTTATGATGTTGAGTATGTGAAAGGTTTTATGAAACCTCAGTATAATAATTGGGAGTGAAGCAATTAAATTAGACACAAAATTGTATGTGCCCCACATTTGGTGTTCTTCTTCCCTTCTTCTTTTTTCTCTCTTAACATATCACGCATATACGATACATACGACCTCCACGGCCATTAAACCGCTGCATCTCACACGGAAAACAAAACGAGTTTGATAGCTGACATTATAGCCATAATTTGATTTTGTAAAATGTGAAAACTGAAAATATGATAAATTGAATCAAACATGTTAGGCTTGGTGAACAAGTGATAATTTCGTTGAAAAGTATTTGCAAGGTTGCAAAAAACGTTAGGCGCTAGGTGTTGATTTTATTTTATTTTTTTAAATTAAATTAAAAATTTTAAATTCAAAACATAAAGTTCTGCTAGTTCGTTCTTACAAATTATTTACGTAAGTAGTTGTAAAATCATTTTGAATATTGTTGAAATCATCTAAATATATATAAAAAAATTAAAATTAAGAGAAAAATAAGCATTTTTTGGAGAAATTAGAGAGCCAAACCGCCTTTGGCTGTTTGCGGTGGATAGATTTCGAAAAAATACGCGATTTGAAAAAAAAAATTGTCCAAACGGACAACCGAGTCAAAAGTTATGCCTTCCTGAACTTTTAACACTTTACATAGCAAAAATAAATAAATAAATAAAATAAACTGCTGAACCGGCCGGCTAGGCGGTGCCTAGCCGCCCGGCGCCGAAGGAGGTCGATTCGGCCAATCGTCGCGGGTCAGGCGACGCCTAGGCGCGATTTTTGCAACACTGAGTATTTGTTTTCTTATTTAATTTCACTATAATTTTGCTATATTTATCAAAATGTTAGTTTTGCTTTTGGTCTATGGTAATTTAATCATATCATGTTATTTTGTGGACCATACTATCAAATAATGTACATTCATTACATACATAATATACTTTTAGTATATAAATAATGTATTTTTTTAATGATCCACACAATAATTTGCCAATCTTGATAAATTAACTTTTATTTTAAGAAGTATACACTTATATGAATAGTAACTAGTTTTTCTACGCGCTTTGTGCGAATAGGATAATGCCCCATACTTATTTTTAAATAAGTATTTCAAAGTATATCAATGCAATATTATATAGAAGATGTTCATGAATAGGGTTAATTAAATCAATAATTTAAAGTATATAAATGCAATATAATATATGAGAGATTGATTATATATAACTGTCACAAAAATAAATGTTTGCAACTTTGTAATAACGAATCTAAGTACTAAGTCTAAAAGCGATAGTCTAAGTAATACTCTTTTTGGTTTAAATTTTTCTAATTCTTTTTGGGTAGCATTGTTATTGTTTCCATCTTCCAGCTTAGAGTTTTTTTTTTTTTTTTTCGGGTAGTTGTGTCATGTGCAATTTGGTTTTTGGTAGTTCATAGAGGATTCATCAATACAATGAGATTATGGTGTATGAAGTTTAGATTTGTCTTGTTGTGTATATGACTGGTCTTAGTTGTGCTATGAACTCTTTATCTTACAAGCATGTTGATAGCTAGGAAATTATTCTAAATTAAATTAAATATAGTATTTATTTTTGTAGCTACTAATTTTTGTTAATTTAAGTAATTAAGAGCCATTAAAGTGGGCAAATTATGGCTGTGGAAACGTATCACCCACTGCAAAGGTGGACACGATTACCCCAAAACCTGTCCAAATTATGAATAATAGATTCAATAATTGTGAATAATTGAAGTAAAATATATGAATATATTACTTATAATTAAAACACCATAGAGTTCAGTTAATTGCAACCTATATAGTTCCAATAATTATGAAATTATAAGAGTTTACCGAAAAATTATGAAATTAAGCCTTTATAATTAAAAATCATTATAGTTACAAATAATAAAAACAAAATGGGAAATTATTAGAAACCCTGTGTTCCCGACCTATCGCACACAGACAAACCTAGGCGCAAAGGGGTCCCGAGCACACGAAACCGGCCTTTTGTTGCCCAACAAAACCAATACAGAATTGGGGTTACTAGGAACCAGGCAACGCTTGCGAATCCCAAACAAATCACCTAAGCCTTTTGTCTATCTTACCTCCATTTTCATGTATCATGATATACTGAATTATCCACATACGACTAATCCCTAATGTGTTGCCATATTGTTATCTTCGTGGAAGGAAAAAGATTCGCAATCAAATTCGGAAGAGTGGCGCTTGGAGGTACAAATTCGTCTTCACCTTTTCGCGCGAGAGAGCAAACCTTCCGAATGGTTCTGTGTGCCCGAAAGTGCTTTAATAGCCATAATGTCCGAAAAATATTCTTTCCCGTACAAATTATTCTATATGAAATGCAAGATAAGTTTAGAAAAAAAAAATAACCACTATAATATTAGAATAGATTTTTAATTATAACGTTCAAAAAGGTTACCTTACTCATCTGCCGGGCATTTACGTTAATAAGGAATTCCTTCCCGTGGGGCTAACGAAGGGGGCCAATATGGAAATTATTGGAATGTCTAATATATGTTTAATATAGTATAATTCTCTATTTAGGGCTCTTACCAGAGGTAATCCTCCCGGATGTTTAGGGAAGTTTCTCTCATTGAATATTTCGAGTTTCAATAACCGATCATATGAAGTCTTGGAAATACTAGCTATGTTCTAGGGTCTTTGTGATCTCTCGTTCTCACCGGCCTAATGGATAATAAGACTAAGGAAGCGGGTATCATGAGTATATAATTTCAAGAGATAGGTAATATTTATGAAAGAGATATTGATACCCTCTGGCCCACATCATATATCCATTTTATTTACAACTCCCAAAAATAAAATTCTAGCACTTTAATTTTATTCCTATATAGTTCCCTACAATTAATGGGAATATTAAAACTACCTTTATAATTGCCTGTCAGTCCCAACATGCTCTTGGTGACAGATTATTTATAGTATCCGTCGTGCCAAAAAGATCATCTCCAGACAACCATGTTCTTCATTATCACTCTAAATAAACCGGATCTTTCAAAATCCCAATTAAAATTTCAACCTCCAATTCATATTGGCTTGTAAAAAAGGTATAATAATTTTTGTGGGGCTAAAACAATGGCTTCCCGTACAAAGAGGTATATTATTGTTCCAAATAGCTAAACTGGATGTAAGCTGAAACTTCTTAAATTAATCATGAAAAATGGTATCGGTCTGCTTAAAGATTTCCAAAAAAAAGAACATTCCATTTTCCAAACAAACCTTTGTGGATTATCTCCCCATATTACGGGGAACCAACCCCTCTAGTTGTTTAGAAAACCTGGTATATTAATACCTATTAAAAAAAGCTGCTTAAGCCCGCTGAAATCCCCTCGCCCACATAAAAACATTATTAAGATGTATATCTGAAGGAAATGTTATACGTTCGCATTGCTACAAAATGTTTCCCTTTCACCATCTGGCCCCCATTTTTTCAAACCTGTTTATATTTTCCCGAATAATGTAATTAAAATGGTTATTTTTGGTATAATGAGTTTCAGTTTTAGCCACAAAAGGCTCTCTAGTTAACCTCGCTCAAATAGAGCCTCGAACGCGAGGCATATAAGCGCGAATGAATATTTTATAAAAAAAGGAAGAGACCCACTGACTTTATCAAATTCTCAAATCCAAGAGGACCTGGCATTAATTTTTAATTCTCTAAACTCCATTTCCTAAGGAAAAACCTAACCGTTAATTTTCTCACTTCATGATCAAAGTATAGTTGACTATTTTTATTTAGTGGAGGAGCGCTCCCCAAAATTCACTAGGGATCTTCAATTAAATCACTTTTATTATCTAAAATATGCTTTAAATCCACGGCCTCAAATAATACCAAAAATCTCCCTCCTTGTTCTTTTCTATTTCCAAAGCGCAAAATTGCCCTTTTCGGGGAGGTATTATTGTTTTGGTCATAGTGTATTAATAAGTCAGTCGGTTTATCGGGCGTTCAGGAACTGATTTTTTGCTTGGGCCTCATGAGAGAAATGAAACAAAAATGACCAAATATTTAAATTCTTTTTTTCCCAGCCAAATGCCGCAAGTCCAGCGCCAGTCTTCGCCTTCCAAGCCTTTTCAAGGCGGGGCCCTGCAAATCTGCGTCCGTCAAGCAAATTCATAAGAATATGTTGGCAATTATATGTATGAAATAAATCCGGCATTGGTACCAGGGCCGGGCAAACCCCTCCAATATACCTGCCCAAAAGTCATAATGTCCGTGAGTTTTCGCAATGGTACCTTTTTTTGCGAAGCCTCATAACGCAAATAGTGTCAGCGCTGCCCCAGCTCCGTACTTTTGAGAAGAACACCTGGGATTTTGTTAAACTAATCTTCTGCCCCGAGGCCTTGCAGAACCGGTCCAAACAACTCTTGACTACCTCCACCTGTTCCTCGAAGCCTCCGTGAATAGGATCATATCATCTGCAAAACATAAATGAGTTAGAACTGGCCATTAGGGGCAAGTTTAATACCTTTCCAGACTTTCTGTTCTGCTTCCTGGGCAATGGATTGGCTAAGCCTCTCCATACAAAGAACAAAAATCGCTAGTGACATGGCATCGCCTTGTCGTATGCCTCGTTCAGGCCGAAAGGGTTCCAGGCGTTCGCCGTTCCACACAACAGACAGACTAGAGGTTGTAATGTAGTTCATCATCAGATCCTTTAACTTATCCGTAAAACCTGCTTTTTCCAGAGTGTCTTGAATAAAACTCCAGGACAAGCGGTCATACGCTTTTTCTAAGTCCAGTTTGATAGCCATGTAACCTTTTGCTCCACGCTTCTCTCGCATGGAGTGCATTACCTCCTGGAAAATAAGGACGTTATCAGAAATCTGCCTCCCAGGAACAAAAGAACTCTGAAAAGGCCCCACGATCTTGGGCAGGATGCGCTTGAGCCTGTTGGTAATTGTCTTGGTAATAAGCTTATAGCTTACGTTGCATAGGCTGATGGGTCTGAATTGCTTGATACTCTCCGGGGATCAAACTTTAGGAATCAAAGCTATAATGGTGTTGTTTATACCTGCCGGTAGGTTGCCTGTGTTAAAAGCTTTTCCCACCATCTTAAACATGTCTTCACCAATTTTGTGCCACATGTGTTGGTAAAAGCCTGCCTGAAAACCGTCTGGTCCCGGAGCTTTGAACGGCTTCATGTCCTTGATAGCATTGTGCACCTCATCCAAAGTCACCATCCTGTTAAAGCAAGCCCAGTCTAAGTTGTTGAGGTGAGGGAAATTGGCGTCCAGCAGTGACCCCATATCTTCCTCGGCTTCTATCGAGAACAAACTGGTGTAAAAATTCCTGACGTGTTCTCTGAGTTCTGATTCCTCATTTAGCCAAATACCGTCTTCAGTAACTAGAGATTGGACAGTATTCCGAGATTTGCGAACCGCCAGCTACTGCATGATAAAAGGCTGTATTCCTATCCCCAGAATAGATCCACTCCTCCCTGGATTTTTGGTACCAAAAGACTTCCTCCTGGTGCAGAGTGTCCTCGAGTTCCTGAATTAGCTTGACCTCCAACTTTGCTAGGCCTTTGTGGAAACGTGCCGTCGTGACCTTTTGGATGCCTTGGATCCTTGCCGTGAGAATTCTTTTCCTTTTTAAACACATTGCCAAAACAGTTTTTGTTCCAATTCGAAAGCACACTAGATAGGTTCTTTGCATTCTCTACCGGGCTAAGTTCCGAGTTCTAAGCATGACCTACCGCATCGCCCAGGTCTGCGTGGGTGAGCCAAGCCACCTGAAAAAAGAAAGGCGTTGGCCTCAAAGACTGATTATTCCCTCCAATTTGTACAAGGATCGGTGCATGATCAGACGCAATTCTGGCCAAGTGACTAACGCATGCTTCCGGGAACCGAGTGCGCCAATCTGTATTGCATAAAGCCCTGTCCAGACGAGCGCCCTTATAGTTATCTCTGTTGCCATTTTTTACCCAGGTTAGCTTTGGCCCTAAAAAACCCAAGTCCATCAAACCTTCCTCTTGAATCCAATTCAAGAAGTCAGAATTCCGATAAGAAGAAAAGGCACTGTAGTTGCTAGTTTCATCTTTATTAGTGACTGAATTAAAATCTCCCGCTGCAAGCCAAGGGCCCGTGATACCTAACTCTGCCGGTCTGAGGTCCCTCCAGCGGCGGCGACGAAGGTGGTGCACCGGCCTTCCATAAACAGGTGTCAGGTGCCAAGGAGGCTGGTTGTCAAAGTCCACATGCAAAAAGATAAACTGTGGGTGAGTTCGTATAACCGAGATCCGTACTGGATTTCTCCAGAAGACCCAGATTCCACCGCTAAATCCAACGGCTTCAACACGAATCCAATCTTCAAAACCAATTTTCCTGCAGATGTCATTTGCATGAACTCCCGACACCTTTGATTCAAAAAGCCCCAGAATTTGGGGGTTTGTGAATATTGATCAAGTGTTTCAAGGAACGCAGGAATCGTTTACCACCTACGCCCTGGCAATTCCAAAATAAGCAATTCATAAAACTATAAACAAAGGAAACGGAAAAGGGAAAACAAAATATTTCAAATCACAATTATATCATAAATATTTCACAAATTTAAACAATGGAACGGAAATTAAAAATAGAACAAAAATATTTCAATAATAATATTCTACATCATCAAGTAAAGGTAAATTTAAAATGAAAACAAAATATTTCATTAAGAATATTCTACATCATCAATAGTAAATGCATATTTTAAACAATAGTAAAGGTAAATTAAAAATAGAACAAAAATTAAAAATAAAACAAAAATATTTCAATAATAATATTCTGCATCATCATTTAAAATTGGAATGAAAATTATGTAAAAATATCACTACATCTGATTTCTAATTAACTCATTGACTGAAAAAAGAAAAAAATAATTGGATGAAAATGAATATGATATTACTAATTGACTGAAAATATAAAATGATTGACTACAAATAAAAAAAATTATTCATAATTGACTAAAGTGAACAACAAATGGTCAAGTCATTGCACTTTAATTAAAAATTGGACGAAAATATTTCAATAATAATATTCTACATCATCAATAGTAAATGCATATTTTAAATAACAGTAAAGGTAAATTAAAAATGGAACATAAATATTTCAATAATAATATTTTACATCATCAATTAAAAATAGAACAAAAATTAGGTAAAAATATCACTATATATGATATTCTAATTGACTAATTGAAAGAAAATAAAAAATAATAATTGGCTGAAAATGAATATGATATTACTAATTGACTGAAAATATAAAAGGATCATTAATTGACTGATATTCTACGATTATATATTTTCATCAGAGTCACTCATCCTAATGGACTGAAGATGTTAACTATAAACGATGATTGCCAAGATTGTGTTGCTATTACTAATGTCATATACAATGAGTTTCAATAACGTGTAAATACAATCGATGATATTATGTTTTTTAAAATGACAAAATTGCTATATATCTAGACAAACAATATATTTTTCATACAAATGAATTAGGATAGCAATTTATTCCTATAACTGAGTTGTGCATGTTTGCCTAATTTATAAAAATACTAAACAATGATAAATAAATCTTCAAAGTTACAGCACCGTATGCGTACATTTACACATTAGCTATTAATTTGAGCAATTATTTAATCAAATTCAAGCAATGATAAACATCAATACGTATAAACGATCCAAACCATATTTTCAATTGCACTATATAATATTTGATATTCTAATTTAATAATTATATATCAATTCAAATATTATTAAAACATTACAACAAATTCATTCCGTGCATCGCACGGGTGTAAATACTAGTTGTAATAATAATATATCATCTAATCTTCCAAAATAGTAATCATTTCAAATATAGAATATTTTCAAAATAATCATATAATAATAATTAATACTACCAAAAATATCTAATATTTAATTTGATAATAAACTTTTTGTATTATCAATATAGAATATTTTTATCCACCAAAAAAAATATATAGAATATTTTTAAAATTTTTAAAATAATATAATAGCGTGATACTACCAAAAAATATCTAATATTTAATTGGTAGTAACATTTCTTGTCAAAATTACACTTTAACTGCATCGACTATCATTAATATATTATAGGTTTATATTTAACATATTTTATATCTACAGTTAATCATTTATGTGTTTCTAGTTATTATTTTATATGTGTATAGTTAACATGTTATGTGTTTTTAATTTATGTAAAAAAAAAAAAAAGAACTATTAACTACACGTACAAATTATGCGAGCTACAGGCACATAATCTGAAAATTATTTTGGCCCAGAGACCACAATGCAAAGTTGAAACTTGTCCTGGTATATAATCTGTCCATTTCTCTTGTGATGATTTGCTTTATTCTATTAAAATTTGTACTATTCTCCAACAAATAATGTAAATATTTTTTTTAATCAAACGAATAAAACCAGTTTAATTTAAAGAAACATTGTTTGGTCCTGATAGGATGGTAAAAAGTCTAGAAGGGGGGTGAATAGACTTTTTAAATTTTTTCACAATAAATAACACTTTGATAATTTCAACTCCAAGTAACAAGTAAATAACAAGATATTCAACTTGGATGCGCAACGGAATAATTTAACAACAAAGTGTTACATAGAAATAAAGAGACATATCACATGCAATATGATGGATATGTTTGGAATAGCTCAAATAATAAAATATGCAAGTTTATGCTCACATGCACACGTGAAAACTACTAGACCCAGATGAATAATTTCGCATAGTATAAAATGCATTAGTCAAATATTCAATATGCAAGACAACAAATGAATATAAGTCAAAATATGGAATTGTATCTGCATGCACTTGTAAAGTCACATAACCCAAACAATAAGATAAATAAATAAGATGAATAGTAAATGGTTAGTATGCATGCAATAATAAATGAAAGCAGTAAGTAAATGAGAAAGACATTTATAGTGGTTCGGAGGTGGTGTAATCATCCGAGTCCACTCTTTCCTTTCACTCCAAGGAAGAAATTCACAATCTCGTTCACCCAGATACAAATAGTGAATCAAGTGCTATACAATCACTTCCTGAGTGTTTTGCACACAACTACACTCAATCCCAAGTATCTCGCACAAAGCTATACTCCTACACCAACTAAGTATCTTGCACACAGCTACACTTAGCAACTCCGAGTGCCTCGCACACAGCTACACTCAGCACCACGAGTGTCTCGCACACAGCTACACACACGAGTGTCCCGCACACAGCGACACTCAACAGGTAGTGCCTTGCACACAGCTACACTCAACCCTCTTTCTACACACAGTAGAGAAAATTTTTTAGAGAAAAATAAATTTCTCTTCTAATGACTTAGAGAATTCTTCGTGAAAGCTCAGACTGGATATTTCGAATTTTTGCTCTTCTATTTTTGTTGTGTTGCCTGCCTGCTTCACGTCTTCAAGTCTTCTAGTATATATAGCTGAAGAAGCTATATTACCGTTTTAGCATAAGTTGATCTTGGTCGTTCATCTTGATCAGCTACACATTATTGCCACCTTGCATTGCGGTGATTTAATGTAAGAGATGGGCTCCTACAGTGAGTTTGAAAATTATCACCTGACAAATCTTCAAAACTCGTATATATCGGCTCATCAACTAAATGTTCTCCGAAAAATAATTACCTTATCTTGACGGATTCAAAACGATGAAATTTTCTAAAAGATTTGTTGTTGCTTCTTGCTTGAGTTAAAAAATATCTTCGAAAATTTCTTCGGCTGAAACGATTTGAGATACGTAGCAAAAGATTTAAATGAGAAAAAGATGTGTAGTACTCACGTGCATACATGTGTCCACATTGCAGCATGCACTTAACAAGTGTCTTCTTTTCAAAAATATGCCTCTAACAAGATTTGAACACAAACGA
The DNA here is from genome assembly GCA_009835305.1 of Ipomoea purpurea. Classification (NCBI taxonomy): domain Eukaryota; kingdom Viridiplantae; phylum Streptophyta; class Magnoliopsida; order Solanales; family Convolvulaceae; genus Ipomoea; species Ipomoea purpurea. Next base: position 2,165 of record VALG01004604.1, on the reverse strand, counting down.
TTAAAATTATCTCTCTAAAGCTTTTACCACTACACCATATTAACTCATTAGCTAATATCTCTGGGTTTAATCTTTATTCCTAGAATGACCTTAGTAGCATTTTAGATTAATTAATAAATTAATTCGTGTCTACCTCTTGGTCTTCCTCTATCAGCTTCTCCATCATCCCCTTGACTTACAATAGTTATGTTGTGCAACTGAATGCACCATGCGCATGGTGCATACGATGCAAAACGACGTCGTTTTGACTAAAACGCGCGTCCCACTTTTAAAAAAAAATCAGATTCGATTCTCGGCAATAGCATTATTGTGGATATATAGTTATGAATTTCTGGATATAAATTATGAATTTATGGATATTTAGTTCATTCATTGTGGATTTTAGTTCATTCATTGTAGATATATTACTTCATTCATTCACTGTGGATATATAGTTATGAATTTATGGATATATAGTTATGAATTTCTGGATATATAGTTATGAATTTATGGATATTTAGTTCATTCATTGTGGATATTTAGTTCATTCATTGTGGATTTTTACTTCATTCATTCACTGTGGATATATAGTTATGAATTTGTGGATATATAGTTATGAATTTATGGATATATAGTATGAATTTATAGATATATAAAATGCTATTGCCGGGAATCGAACCTGATTTCTTTTTTAAGTGAGACGCGCGTTTTTTAACCAAAACAACTTCATTCATTCACTATGGATATATAGTTTTGAATTTGTGGATATATAGTTATGAATTATGATATATAGTTATGACTTTATGGATATATAAAAATGTTATTTGCCAGGAATCGAACCTGACTTCTTTTTTTAAGTGGGACGCGCATTTTTTAACCAAAACGACGTCGTTTTGCATCTGATGCGGTTAATTACCCGATGTACGTAAAGACTATTCCGTATGTACAAACTATAGTATATGTATGAACAATGTAGAGTAGACAAGAAGTAGCTTAAATAAATCTTTTATTCATAATTTACTCTTGTGTAGAGGAGAGAGGAGAGAGTGTTTGCTAGAGAGAGAGAGAGAGAGCTAGTGGAGAAGAATGAGAGGAACCCTAACTTGGAGGGCTAAGGACCTATTTATAGGGTCAAGTGTAGGCAGGTTTGACCTTGACCCGTGGACCGGGACCCGAACCGTTTGACCCCGACCCAAACGAGAGCACGGAGCGTACGGGGAGCCTGTACCCGGGTATATTCCCCCCCCATCATGAAGCCCCCGAGTCCCTGCCCTGAACGATGAGCTGCGAGGAAGGGTTCGGGCTGTTAAAACTGATTATACGGTCCGAGACTTACGCCAGTTGCCTCGTTAAAAAACCTTAAGCTATTAAAAAACCCAGTGGGAAAATTTTTAGCTTAGGAAAAAAATAGCACAACGCTAAACGCGAGTCTGGGTGAACGAAAGAAAGGGTTGCCCGACCTAGGGGTTGATTTGAACATGATTCGCGAGGTCGAATCTTAGCCGATTCGAGCGGCCATGAAGCTAACTAAGATCGGAGATCGGTTAGCTGCGATCTAGAGGTCGACGTTTACCGTGTATCGACCGTGTTTCTAAGGTGTCCCTTCGCCTGGACTTTCAATTCGTAAACCGAGCGCATCTCGCTATCGTTTGATGCATCGACATCATTGAGATCAGTCGGGTCATTTTTTCCGATAAAAGTCTAAGATCGCAGAGCAAACTTGAGAACCTACTTTTCTACTCCCTTAGGTTGAGCGATTCTGCAAGCTGAGGGAGAAGAGGGGCTTCTACACTGATAAGGTTGTAGAGCACGCCCTCAGCCTGTGGGGCTCGCGCACTGAAGTGCTCCCGAGCAGAAGTGACTCCTCGGTCCCGATCCAACGAGACACCGAAGGTTCTAATGGAAACGGACCGAGGAGGTCACTTTGCTCCGGGGAGCACTTCAGTGCGTGAGCTCCACAGGCTCGAGGGGGCGTGCTCTACAACCTTATCAGTGCATAGAAGCCCCTTTACTTCCCTCAGTTGCCCAAAATCTCAACCTAAGGGAGTAGGAGCATGAGGTAAGAATTCTCAAGTTTGCTCTGCGAATTTAGACTTCGATCGGGGAAATGACCAGACTGATCTCATGATGCCGGATGATTCAACGATAAGCGAGATGCGCGATCTGTATGTACGTATTATATGATG
>VALG01004597.1:0-11598 GCA_009835305.1 Ipomoea purpurea | reverse complement strand
CTGGTTTCGGTGGGACAGACGGCGGGGAGAGATTTTCCCGTTCGTCTTAGCGTGTGCGGTCGGTGCATTGCGAATTGTTCCGGCGACATCTCCTATTCTTGGGCAGAAATTCAGATTTTCTGCGCAGTAAAATTCAGTGAGATTCCGTCGGTCGTGCAGCAATTGAGAATTCAAGTCAGTCAGCAACATCCTTTTATGTCTTTGGCAAGGCCCTTTATTAATTTCTTGGCAGCAATACAAGTTAATTACGCGCAATTATTCTTTTGTCCCCCTTTTCCATCATTATTTAAGTATTGTCAACATTATATGTTTATAGTATTATGTCTTTGGGAAAAAGCAAATGTTGTGTAGAGCTACTGCTGGTGTTTTTCTTTACTGGAATGATATCTAATATAATCTTTTCAGGAATAGATAATTTGTATGAAGTCTCATGAAATGTAATTATCATATATTGATGCAATACAGTTTTATGTTAATATCATTGCTTAATCCTAATCATTTAGCTCGTTTGGAGTCCTCTTTGCTTAAACAATCGATTCTCTGTTAATTACATTAAATTGATTTTTTCTGCGTTTCTGATAATTTCTTGTCACCTTCTTCCACGTTTTGATTCAATTATTTAGGTTCTTTTTTCAGCTTCATGATTTTAATGTACTTTGCATTTGGATTCTTAACTTAGCTTAAGTCTTTTAAATTCTTCAAGTTAATTAAATTGCTTCTTCATCAACTCAATCCGGGTTCGCCCTTGCTATTGCACATTATTACTACATCGACTCGGTGCATCTTGCGAGGAACAGTATTAACCACCCGTGTTATTACGACCGCCTTAAGAACCAATTAATTTATAATCAATGGCCCAAGAGATAGAATAAATATAATGATTAATTAAGGAAAAAAAGGCCCACCTATAGTCACCGTGGGCCCCATCACTAATCCCAACCCTAGTCCCAAGAGGATTGAGACCCCAAATACAGACCCTAGATAATATGAATAGGTGCGAGAAACTTCAGAAGTGCTAGAGATTTCCACCACACAATATCCCCACCACCCAAAAGAGTTCCAGAATTCCCCTAGGGCAGGAAAGTCAGAAAGCAAGAAAGCTTAAAGAAAGGATCGCTTCATCAGGCAAGGAATTAATTTAAGGCGTCTAAGAGGTAACCCATGTCTCAACAAAACCTATTTTCATAGTTTTATGATTCCCCTTAGGGTTTCCCCATATATTGTGTATGATATTATTAATGATTTATTATTTCAGGCGACTTGGTTTGAATGATCCCATGGGGGATATTGATAATCTTGATATTGGGGAGAGATTCTATGATAATTATTGGTAGTTACTTGATATTATATGGAATTCCTTAATGATTAGACGATGTTCCTTGATAGTTCGTGTGATGTTTCCGTTGATGGCTTATGTGTATCATTCTTACCGACATCTTGTAAGTTAGAAGACGAACCCCTATTACTTGTTGATGTAAAAGTAAGTTAGAACCTAGGTTGTGATGTTCTTGTTGACTTCTTGGATAGTTGTTGATGTTCTTGATGCTTATGCACGTCACTTCTTACAGAATCTTGTAATTAGAAGACGAATCGTAATTCTTGTTGGTCATAAAAATGATTAGCAACGCGCTACCGGCTTGCATCCGTATGGTTACTTATTTCATTGGCTGTATGATGGGGAATCGCATGTTTGGGTATTGATTATGTTTAGAAAGCATGACTAGGTTACTGTGCCGTAAGTTTCTCGTTATTTGATCCGTTAATTTCCTACGCGTGTTTGTTGTTAATTGCCGTTGGTATAGGTGCCTAAGCCATGGTTCCGGGTTCCACAATGGTTCTGGGGCAATAAATGTGATGAAAAGATCAGTGGGGGTCAGGGGACCCAACACCTACCACGGCGAAGAAAAGTTCCCCGTCAGCGGGCAGCCGGGCGGGCGCGCAGCTGCCGCTGGCGACCGCTGCCCAGATAGTGAACGCCCGGCCGGGTAGCACCCCCACCCCGCTGGCTTACCCGCCTGCGAGAATTTACCCCACTCGGGATTCGGCTTCCCCGTTTGATGTTTCCCACTCGCACCCCGTGGGTGTCCCTGACGGACTCCGTTTATCGTGCCGTTATGAATAGTTTTGATTTTAGCGGTACACGTTTCGTAGGTCTTTAAATGAGTCTATTATACTGCCATGCTAGTGAACTTGGTATCCAATTGACGTAGGTGGAATGTAAGTATGAACCCCTTAGGAACTATTCTTAGTATGGTGAGGATCCAACCGCATTTTGTATACGGTTTTCTCCCCCTTCCCAATGTGTAATGTGGGATTGCATGTGCTTTGCTATGTGTTATGTGTGTGCTGTTTCCCCAATTCGGCTTTTGCGATCCGGATTTGGTTATTCCTGGCGCGGTTTCATAAGCGGCTGCAGTCAAATTATACTCTTTGGGCTTGCGGCCACCGTTTGGCTTCGACAAACGTTTCTACATGAGCCTGCGGTCATATTTCATGCTACGGCGAGACATTCTCTTGGGCTGCGGTCCACTGTTGGTGCATCAAACCATATGATGAGCTCGTTCACTGTCGTTGCGATCGACCCCCGTGTGTGCGATACGGGCAGCGCTGCGGGGCCGTGTTAGAGCTATATGCGCTGACCTCATGTATGGGCATGCGATTGTCATGTGGCGCCAAGAAAGTGGATTTGTGAATATAATAGATAGATTGTGTGGAGTATACTTGGTTGTGATACGGATTGTATGTGGGGATTATACAGTCGGGTATGTAATGTAGATGGTGCTCAGCTTTAATCTGTCTTTGCCTGTTGCTGAACTGATATGTTTGTTAACTGTTGTCGTGCCTTAGCCTATTGTCGAGTCATTCCTTTAAAAGCTAGAGTCGAAGGATAGGTATCTTCATCTCAAGAATGATCTTCGTATATCTATATATATCTTAATGTATTGTTTTCAACGCGTTGACGGGTTACCTAAGCATCTCTCGCTGAACAATAATATTTGCTTTCAGGCACAGAAGACTAAGGCACTAGAGCGCGGTAGAATTGGAGCGTAGAGTAGAGTAGTTCCCTTTCGCCTGCGCGCCATGTTATGCATTTATTTTCTGAGGAAGTAGTTAGTTAGCTGTGCACCTGGGTTCTCTAGCGCAGGTATGGCATAGCACCCCGTACGCATGTACTATACTTTGGGATTTAATGAGATTCTACCTTTACTATATAAGTTTTAAATGTCTTGAAAATCAAGGGTGTTACAACATAAATGTTAAAATTGTCCAACAACCGTAGTGTTTTAAACACTTGTTGAACAGGAGGATTGGTCTCAGGTTTTGCAGGCTCACTAGACTTCCTTTTCTTCTCTAGTTGATCTACATCAGCAGTGTCATCACCAGACTCAACAACAACCTTCACAAGAACATTCTTTCTTTTCGACCTTCTTGTCTCCTTGGATGGGGAGTGATCAGGAGACACAAAGTAACTGGAATCAGACACATGAGCAGATGAACCACCAAGGAGATTAGTTACCTCTTGTATTTTGAATGTGGTGGAGTCTAGATGAGCAGTGGACTCAACAGTTGGAATGTCAGATGTAGGAGCTTGGGTGCCATAGACTTCAACAACTATTTTTTCATCTTCACTCGAGGATTCAGAAGGCTGAATCACTCGGTATGGTTGTGGAATGGAACCAGCAGGTAAGCCAGCAAAGTGCCGTACATGTTCGAGGCTTTCACCTAATGACGTGGAGGTGTAGACTAGGACTCCATCCATTTTGTCAGACTTACGGGGGCTGGAGAGATTAACAGTCTCAACAGCAGCAGGTAAAGCAGAAGAGTCATCAGCAGGACAAATTTCTTTAGGACCATCAGCAATCGCAGTAGGGGACAGAGCAATATTATCAGCAGAGAAAACAACCAGACTTAAATTGTTGGGCTCATCAGATGTTTTTTCTTTCTCCTCAGACACATTAAAAACTCCACTTTGCACATAATCAGACTCCACAATAGGTATAGAAGGAGGATCAACAGATACATGAGGTTTCACAGAATTTAAAGCAGACACATTGTCAGGATCAATAGATACAGTAGATGGAGTAGCATTTGACACTAGATCATCAGGTTTATCAGGAGAAATTTCAATAGGAGAGTCAGAATTGTTTGACCTATTACGAAGGATCTCCAGCCTATGTCTGGTTTCCTATTGAGCAGCTTGTAGGTACAGGGGTTGCGATTCTGCTCGTCGTCGTGAAACCTCAGCAGATTCTAGGGCTCGTTGTGCAAAATATTGGAGAAATGCCCGGCCGATTTCCGTCGAAGCTCCTGGATTGAAGCTGGGGAACTTCGTCTTGGCTTCAGAAACCAACATCAAAGTTCACTTATCATCTTTAGACCAGTCGCATAGAACTCTGTTAGTTCGCCCATAACTTAACATGATCTCATCACGAATAAGAGGTCAAGCTTTTTGTCTCTTCTTCATTGGAAACTGCAATAGTGTAGCTGATATGTTTGTGGCTACTTTTTGGGAATGCATCTTGCTTCCAAGTTCTTTGATGATGATATTTCACTGGGTCCTCCATTGGAATCTTGTGAGACAGAGAGAGCATTCAAGCCTAGGCCAGAGAAACGAGAGAGGAAAACTGTGCAGAGATATTTTTTGAGATTTTTATCTGTTCAAGATGCCCCGTGACACCCCAATCAAATTTTAATTAATGGATTAATTGATATACCTATTCCAATTGAGGAATCATTCTTAAATCCTGATTTGAATACTTGAGGACTAGTTATTCTGATAGTCAATTCCACAGCAAAGTTATTTATCTTTTGAGCTTTGCAAGGAGGGTTTTTTTTCCATTGTTCCATTTATCATCTCTAATGTTTAGTAGTAGCATCTGTCTTTTTTAAGTGTTAGCATTTAGTTACATCTCATTCTTACCTCTTTACACTAAAACTTTAGCTTCTATCTTCCTTTAGTAAAGTTTAGTTAGCTTTTCTCAATGCTATATTGAGGACCCTTTTGCATGACTTCTAAGATTTTTGCTTCAAGATTACCTTACCTTTTTTTGGCATCGTATTTGGTTGGTAGTCTAAGATCCATCGTGTTTTTTGTTGATCTTATGTTGTAGGTCTTATTTTTTTTTTTTTGAATGAGCCTGTGAGGATCTTTTTAGAGTGTAAATGTGTCTTTAGTCTACAAGACGATCAACCATGCTTACAAATCGATATTTTGCTTACCTTATGCGTTTCTTGGACTAACTTATGTTTTGCTATTGAAATGTGGTTTTATGCACTCATTATTGCTTGATTCTATGATTCAAGTCATTTTGTTGTATGGGTGAGATTGACAGGTTTTGGACAGTTGAATTTGGCTTGAGTTGAAAATCGCTGAGGGATTATTGCACAGGTGTATGGCAGCGGCGAACGAGGAAGAGCTCCCATGCTGCTCCCCCGCGGGACTTGGCACAGTTGGGTAGTGTACCGCGGCGACACGGGTAGGACTTACTTCGTGGGCCCATCCGTAGTGGGGACATGTTGATGTTTGTTGGATTTGTCCCTTGATTCTTTGACTCTGGTATTATGGTCTGGACTTCCGATTTCTTTTGTGAACTTTTAGTGTTTTTGATGTTTCATATTCTAATATATGTAGGTTCCATGTATCGTTTGTTTACGTTCTAAGTTTTCAACATTTTATTTCGTCTAGACCGTGAGTTTCTGTCTGTTCTTCGGAACTATCTTTGGTTTATCATTTTATAAGCATGCTAGTTTTTGTGTCTAAATGTACCCCAGTTTTCGGCTTCAACGTGATTAATTATTTAATTAATCCCGTTATAATAATAAATATGATTTTAATTATCATGTTTCCTTTATAATTAATAAGTCCACCATGAATCGTGGACCCTTGCCTAAATTAGAGACTTAATCCTTTAGAATAAGAATTTATACCTTTACTATTCGGATTCCTAACCAGATCCCTAGACTAGTTAGCTATTAGAATAAAGGAGTATGCCTTTTACTATTCAGATTAGATTTAGGACTCTTAATTATTTATATGTCCACTATGACCATGACACTTCCCTAAAACAAGCCTTACGCTATAAGAATAGGATATAAACCCTTACCATCAGGCTCTAATTAGAGTCTTAAATATTAAATAGGGATTAGCGAGGCACCTGACTTTCACCATAATAACCTCCACACACAAGACAGTTCCAAGATTCCTTAGGAAGAAACAAGAAAGAAGAAAGCTTAAAGAAGACCCTTCATAGCCAAGGAACTAATTAATGCTAAGAGGTAACCCATTCCTCAAAAACTATTTTCATAACTATATTCCCCCCTTAGGATTTACCCTATTATTGTGTATTGATGATTCAGTGGTATTCTATGGTTGGATGATTCCATGGGTATCTTGAGTCTTGATAATTATGGTGTTCTTGCTGATTATGGTTTTCATTGATAATTATGTGTTCTGAATGATTGTGTGGCTTCTTCGGATGATTATTATGATGTTCTGTTGATTATGTGTTTTCTGATAATTGAATGATGTTCTATGTTTACGAGATATTCTACCGAACTTGATATTCAAAGATGAATTGTATCTTGCTGATCTATAAGTGTTAGAACCTAGTTTTACTCGGATTATATTATTCTTTGATATTGAGGTGGCGATTACATGTGTTGGGTGTAATTTGTCTAGAAAAGCTCTGTGATGATGTTGCTATGTTTCGTGGTTTTTATCCGTTATTGTCTACGTGTTGTTATCAATTGCGTTTGAAAGTGTCTAAGCATGGTTCGGGTTCCACAAAGGTTCCCGTCATTTTTGTGTTGAAAGAGTCAGTGGTGGGTAGGTGGGGGTAGGCCCGCCAACCGCGCCAAGTTGGCAGCCCGCAACTGCGACTGCCCGCCGTGCACCCGCTCCGAACAGTAACTCTGCGGGCAGCGTGCGGGTGTCCACCCACTGGCTACCCGTAAATTTTCCACCTCGGACCGCGTTTCCCGTTGATTCCCGCCGGGTCCCACGTATCGTCCATCCTTGCCTTGTCAGTTGATGTTTCGGGTTACCGTTCGTAGGATAAATGAGTCTGCTTATATATTGCTTGCTAGTTGATTGGTATCCGTTGGCATAGGTAGAATTTATGACCGTTAGGACTATTCTTAGCATGTACGATACTCATAGTTTCTTATCTTTTCTCCCTCCCATTTTAATGTGGCTGCTGTGTTGCTATGTGTTATGTGTCATGTAACCCGCTTGTAAGTTAATCGGGATATTACGGGCAGTCGGGTGGGCTGAGACCATACAGTGTTAACCAGCCTGTTTAAGATCGTCAGGTTATATAAGTTTTTATAGCAAAAGGCCACACTATACGGGCATCGGATTGGTTAAACCATACGCTTTAACCAGTCTGGTAAAGACCTATTAGTTCAAAGATATAATAATATTTATATAGTGAAAGGCCCATTGCGTTGTAAGATGACTCGCTCGTATTGTGGACGGGGCAGGGTCTGCGTGGCCGGTCAGGCTATAATGCGCTGACCCTCATGTATTGCTGGATGGTCTTGTGCGCCAACAAAGTGTGCTATGTGATGAGATAGAAGTATTGATGTTAGAATGCCTATAAGACGTGACCTTAGGATCTTGCTAGTTTACTTGGTTGTATTATTGGTTATGTATTCCACTATAAATGTGCCATTTATATGCTTGTATAACTTTGCTTTTCTTAGCCATGTCTTTCGAGTTATCCCCCTTTTAAAAGCTAGAGTTCGTTGATCTATCTTCATTTCAAATGTTTTCGTATATCTATATATATCTTTATATGTTTGATTTCAACGCCGTTTAGTGGGTTACCTAGCACTCTCGCTGACAGATTTTTGCCTTCAGGACAGAAGGATATTCACTGGCAGAGGCGCCTAAGAACTGCGGCCTAGAAGTAGAGGTTTTCCCTTTCGGTGAGTCCATGTTATGCATTTACATTATTGAGGATATTAGTTAGTTAGCCTGTGCACCTGAGTTCCTCTAGCTCAGGTGTGGCATAGCACCCCGAACTCTTGTATTATGTCTTGGGATTTAATAAGATTCTATCTTTATTATATAAGTTTTAAAAGTCTCCGAAAAATCTGGGGTGTTACAACTAAATTTCTAGAATGTGTATTGTTTGATGATAACATTGTTATTTATCGTTGTTGTTGTTGGGCTGTGACCCATTCCCTTGATTGAGTGTGTTTCATAACCTTCGTTGTAATCCGTTGATTGATTCTCGTTGAAGTGTGGTGTGTGTGGCTTTTACCTGGATTGCACAATTATTGGTCTGTGAACTAGTCACCAAGGTATTGCAGGGGTACGTGTGAAGTGACGTGATAATGAGGTTGTGCTGAGTGATTGTAACCATGTCATTTCTTTAGGAAGGACATGTGTTGCCGTGTGGGTTTATGGTAATTGAATATCCTAGAATTGTGGTCTACGTTTGTCGTGGTCCTTGGGTGGGGGCGATGGTTCGGTGGGAAAAAAAAGTTTTTTGACCATAAAAAAGAGGTTACCAGGGGTTCCCGGGAGGTCATGGTTTTTGGGAAGAAGATAACCAAAGGTTGGGGGTAGAACCAATCTCAAACATAAAACGATTTTCACTAAAACCCATAGGGACTTCCTTGTTGTTTATTAAAGCCAGATGTGCATACCCATAACAACTCCAGCTTTAGGTGTGTTGGACCTCCTTGGGTCCCGCAGAATGGAGAGTCGCAAAAGAGACTCCACTTCAAGAGGCCATTCTTCCTCAAACTAAGTTCCTAAATAAATTTTAAGCGATATGCTTGTTTCATTTATCTCTTTTTGTTGTGACGTGTGTATAGTCTCCACAATAAGGACTTATGAGTATGTCTTTTATGCATGTGTAGCCGTTGTGTGGTCTATTCTTTTGCATTGTACTTTGTCGGGTTTTAATTTATATGAAACGTGATATGAATAAGATCCCACCGCCTTGATTCTTATTGCGAACGTCGGGAATGTTCTATTGTGGTCTTGGAAATGTTCATAGTTCCCGTGTTTGGTTGTTTTGAGAGTAATTATATTACTATTATGTTTGGCTTGACTTTGGTTTTTCAACTTAATAATAGTACTATACTATATACTATAATATATATGTATTCGTTTCGAAAAATGTTTTTACAGTCTTTAACCTATTATAACTTACGTATGTTATTTCAACAAGTAATTTTTGTTTTGGGTTATTTACCAGCATTTAATTCGCTGAACTCCAGTAGGCAAAATCGTCCCTAAGTTTAATCTTCGTTATTCTAATTATTATTACAACTAGTTGAAATATATTTTTATTTTTTTCATTTCTATTATACAAGCTATTCAAATGATTCTTATATATTTAGTTGAGCATTCATTTTATACCGATGAAGAGCGAGTATAGTACCCACTTTATCTGCTTCACCTTTTAACAGACCTGTGAAGATTTATTCACGTATACTATTATAAGTTTTCTTTATACACCTTTATGAGTTTTTGGATCTTAAGTGATATTATTTTTTTATTTTAAATACATGTTCATGTAATTTTTGGCACAGTGCGACTTTATAAGTTACGATTTTGAGGCTATTGATAATAACTCTCGACATCATATATATCATACCTAACTATATAGTATATTGGTGAATTAATATTTAGAATATCCAGTTTTAATCTCGCGTATTTAGATACCAACTATATACCGTTCGTGCTAGTGTTTTGTTATGCATATCTGCATGCGTTAAGTTACTTAGCTGTTTTTTTTTTTTTTTTTTTTTTTTTGGGGGGGTGGGCGTGAGGGGGGGTGTTACTGGCTTGTAACAAAACAGTCCCAAGGTGAAAGATCCCTAATGGGGGTGGGATGGAGGGGGGGGGGGGGGGGGTGGGGGGGGGGGAGGGAGAGGGGTGGGTTGCGGCGTGGGGGTGTGCGTTGGGGTGCGACGATCTCTGAGTAGTGATGCCTGAATCCTATTTGCTTCGTCTGAATGTTGAACTAGTTCTTTTTGGAGATTTTGGATTGCACTGACATGTCACATGAGTCTAATTCTGAGTCAAGACCATAATCAAAGATCATGTTTGATCCATACTAACTGAAGTACAACATTCACCAGCAGCTATGTATTCTGCCTCTGCAGTACTTAAGGAAATTGAATTTTGTTCTTACTTGCACGATACCAAAATTCTTACCAATGAAGAGCTCCACCAGATGTAACTCTTTCGATCATCAATAATTTTCCTTCACAGTTAGCATCACAGTATGCAAAACCAGACTAAGTTCACTGTCCTTGGAGATACCCTAGACCTATTGCATCTGTTCCCTTTTACATATTTTAGAATGCGTTTTGTAGCTATCAGTTGTGTCTTTTTGGATCAGATTGATTACCCTTGCCGATTCCAACAACTGAACATAATGTCTGGTCTAACTAGCCCTTAGGTACAACAGACTTCGATAACTGTGTTATCCACTGCATGCACCAGTTTCATCTTTGGATACTCTTTGTAGAGGTGGAGATCGTTCCGGATGGTTGTTACATGATTCCAGATCAAAACTGACTAAAATCCTTTTATTTTTCTTGTGAGATAAAAATTACCACTTCGGTACTTTGTTACTTGCCCAGTCCTAGAAAATTACCGTCAGTTGACCAACCTAATTGGACATATCAAAAATTCTTTCCCTTCCCATGAACTTTACCTAAAACCTCAATCAGTGTTTTTCCTTGAATAAACACCAAAAAAACAACCTATAATTGTATAGTACTAAACATATTTTATGTGAACATGTTGTAATGAAACAAAAATATGTCCTTACCTAAAGATTTGAGATTATATGACATTCTACAATGTTTGATACTGCAATTGAAATGATTCGTATAGGATGTTCAATGTTAGAATTTTTATATGACTTTTTTAGACTTTTTAATACACCCTAAGTTATATACCGTGTAAGTTGGATCATTATATTAGGTATTCCTTTATGTACTGTGACCAATTCCTAATGCCCGTTATGGGCCTTGTTTTTTTTTGAGACCAAAAATAGGAAGAGCCTTTATCTTGAGTAGCCAATCTTTTTAATAAAATAATTTCTTACAAAGTTTTAAAAAGTTTTAAAAGACTCTTATTGAAGGTCAATTAAAATTTTTATTAAAAATCTATTATTTTTAAAAGTCTTTAAATAAACTCTATTAAAGTCACGATTTCAAAATTGATAGGCAACTTCCGAATTACCCTGATATCTATCATCATTATTCCAGATGTTTTTTTATGTTTATTCGTAGAAGGACAAGACCTATATGATATCCTTCCAATTGGAAGATTTGATCACAAATATCATATAATAAATAAAAGAACAACTTAGGCATACTTCAAAAGTCTAATCTTATCTGGAATAACTGAGTGCTTAAAACTGCAATTTATATTTTTCCAAATTTGAGAATTACCAATAACCAAAGTGATATCTATATCCCCGATTTGACTCTTTTAAGTCTTTGTCCTACACATGCATAGCTGCATCACTAGAGAAATTTGATTGATTTATTTCCTTCTTACTTCCATATTATGCGTAATTGAATATTTTTCAATACTCACAAGGTTCGCTTTCGAACGCTTAA
>VALG01004586.1:9554-31568 GCA_009835305.1 Ipomoea purpurea | reverse complement strand
ATTAATCCAATAATAACAAGTTTTAGCCACATGAAAAAATGCGGGGCTAACTAGCTGCTGGTAAAATGGCTTTTTGAAGTCTTGATACAACTGAAACAAAGATCTCAAACGAATGTCTCTCATAGTCACATAATTAGACAGCACACAGCCTTAGGACAGCGAGAAGCAAAAAACAACCTGCGATGACTCCCATTGCTCTCATGGAATGAAGGCCAATCAAGATAGTCTCGGTCCTGCACCTCGGCATTTCAAGCAATGGCACTACCAATCATCGGGACGTGAGATAAACTGGTCACGCTCGCGCTAAAAATGCAGTTTACAGACAACAGGTTGGTGGCTGTTAGTAACCCTAAAAGTACTTCATACTCATTCAAATTCATTGTCTATACCAAACTTCACCAATCTGACATTTTTCCTAAGCCCCGCAGCATTTAATGCTTTAAGATAGACAAGACTGTCACAAACCTCAGCTTGTAAATCAGCACATAGCTGCAGAAAATGACAGTAAGTTAGCCATGATATTGTCTTAAATAAACTAATTATAAACAAAATATAAAATGTAATTATGTACTTGGTTCATAAGGGGAGGCATACAATTTAAGATCCAAAAAAATGCACATGAGTGAAAAGAACACGAAAAGATAGACATAACTGTGGCCTCCTCCCACTGTGGAGTTCGTATCCGTCTCTGTTCCTCTTCCTCCTTGTACTGTCTCCTCCGAGCCCAGCCTCGCTAGACCGCCGCTCTCCGCTTGCCCATCCTGCACCCCCGTCCACCAATTGTTGAGAGAATCCTGGGACTCCTTTGCCGGAAGCCCATTATGTCACAATCCTTTTCTTCTCTCCACCTCATTGCAGTTTCGATGTTATCTTAAATCGCTATGCTTCCCCTCCACTTGACAATTTACATATTACATTTCCAGACTCTTGCTTCATAATTTATCTATTTAAGGACGCCTAATATAACTTTACTTGTCATTTCCTGCCGACTAGTGTTGTGGATGTAAAACTGGGTTGGACATTCTTCGTCTATCTTAAAAGCATTTAATATGTGCGGTAATCTAGGATCAATATTCAGACTGTGAGTGTTTGTATAACAAATGCAAGATTGAAGAGTGAAGATAGTTTTAGGCGCTCTCACCTAACAGCAGCTACCCCTGTTGTCTTAATACTCTTTTACCGAGGGACCGTTGTCATTCGCGCGCCGCCCAGACCCCATCGTCGGCCATTACATTGAAACCCGATCCGACCGGGCCAGGACTGAGACTAGTTATGAATGCCCTTCAAAGGTTTTAACAGAGAATTACATCAACATACGGCCAGCTTGTTTTGTCGCTTCCCGTTGTATAGCTGTGGATGCTGTTACAGCTATTGTGATATGAAGGGACATTCTGTTGGGAATCTTTTTCAGTTGTTACAGGATTCCTGCCAAAAATCATTTTGTCCACAGCACCCTAGTTACCGTTTTTTTTTTTTTTTTTTCCGTATAGGCTAGTGAAAACTCTTACTTATTAGTTGAGCTTATTCCTTTTTGGTCAGTTGACGCGCATATTGTTATCTAAAGTTTCCAGGGACTGAAGGCGAGAACGGAGTCAATCATGTATGATGTACGACGTGAAAGACGTTTTATCACAACATCTGGAGGAGCTGAAGGGCCGTACATGATATAATGTTTCTTGTATGCAATACCTTTGCCTCAGGGCCCACCGCAGTCTCAGGTATTGAATGGTACTCAAACTAATGGCATGACCTTGACAAAATGGGTGATGCACTAATCTCTACAATGTTAACTCAAAGAAGATACTACTTCTTATAGCTTCTTTTGATTGTGTTATAGAAAAAGCGATACGAAGCAGGTTACTGGTACCCTGTACCTGTGCTAGTGGTTGGAGATCCATTGTAGTTTGGATTAGTACTTTTCAGTTTGATATTATCAAACTGTCACGACAGAGTACTCTGCCGTGGCAAACTCAAATCTGTTCGCAGTAATAGCGTGATTAGATTCTTGGAGAATAAGTGAGCGTACTTTACTGACTCATTGCAATACAGGGTATGTGTTGGCGCTATGCGGCGTGCATTCTATGCATGCAGCTGGTACCCGAGAGGATGTTTTGTACTTCCTGGTATAAAGTGCCGCTTGATCTGGTGAGAGGGAGGGGAAGATTGCGGGATTTTTATGCCAGGGTTCGGCGGTTTTTTGTTTTTTGACGGTTATCCGTAAATGCATATCGATCACCGCCTTTTTGACATGGAGGATGGTATTCAGTGACTGACGTATATTGAGCTTGAGTGTGGTGCTTGATCGAATGCACAGCTGAATTTTTGGTTTTGTTGTTAGCTAGGATAGGGATTTAGTTCATCCTTGTGATGCACATTGACAGGATGCTCAAGTGCTCAAAATAAAAATGATGTGTTTCAGTTCATGTGTTTTAGGTTTCAAGAATTTGTTGAAGAGGCTGGTTCATCCCAAGCTCCTGGCTGGCAGTGGTCGTTGTATTTAATATATGGTATATATTGGGAGTGTAGTGGTAGGGAGCGTTTGGAGAGTTCTGGCTTTCCAAACGGTGCTAATAATGTGAAGTAGACTTAGTAATTACACACCAAGAAGATAAACCTCATGTGGTCGGGGCCTTATCTCACGGGAACGCGGTATATGTGAGTGAGGAGGGCTGACGGTAGTTATCTATTCAGGATGGGGTCATAACAGGTTTGGTTTCGGTTGTCAACAAAAATATGTAAAAGTTCAGCGGGTGCCTGGATACTTTGTCACCTCTTTGAACTAAAATGGGGCGTATAAGAATTGAAGAGTATGAAGGTGTAAAGTGTAATAATTAATCCTAGGGTGGTGCAAATGGCCTACCATGGCACGGTGGTCAATGCGGTATTTGCACCACCTAGTGGTAAATGGGCCTACTGTCTATGGCGTCAAATGTAATTATAAAAAAAAAAAAACACGAGTACCATCCCTTCCGGTGAGAACGGGACGACGCCGTCGTACGAGCAACTGGCTCTCCGGTGGAGAAGCAGCCAGTGCGCCCAGTCGGATGAAGCACACCACAGTGGGGCCCTTCCCTGCGGGAGACAGCGACCATTGACGCTCTCAGGAGGAAGCACAGTCATCGCTGTTCAGAGAGGGGGAGCAGATCCTAGTGAGTTTGTTTTGTAAATCAGTGTGGTGCTGCTGCGCAGGGAAGCAGTTTCCTGCGTCTCACGCGAGAAGCCGCGCGGGGGGACAGGGGTGAGAGTGTTTTATTTTTTTTTTTTTCTTTTTGTTAAATTTAAAAAAGAAACGGTAAAGTAAAATTTTTGGAGCCATAGCTTGAAGGGGAGGGGTGGACACCAGTACTAAGCGATTTGACGTATGAGGAAGGGGTAGGGGGCATAGGGAAATTAGGTGGGGTAATAGACATCATAATCCATTAAACTATTGGTAGAATAACAAAGGCATTTATGATATTGGTATACAGAAAGGGGATGGAGTGAACAGAGGACGGTACAATTTAATAGGCTATAGAAATTTCAAAAAATATCGATTCGGGTTACAAAAGGATTGACCGGTCGACTATATGTTATTTTTATTTTGACCAAATCAATTGGAAACCGATCCTTTGCCCTATTTAATGACATTAAACATACTTGTAAGATGATTAAGGACAAATGTGATGTCGGATAAAAGAATAAAATACCATGTCACCGTCAGAGCATAGGAGATTAGATAAGAAAAATGAAACTACTCTAATGAAGGATAGTGCACCCATCACGGGGGCGGCGTCGGCATCTAGGGTAAACCCGATAGGGGCGGGGTACGGGAGTAGCGGGCGGGAATAAAGTTTCATTTGGCTAAAAAAATGAGCACATAAAAAACATGTGTTCGATTTAGTTGACGACGATGGATGTGGCTTAATTTTGGCATACCATCTTGCAAGGTGACCGATCTTTCACAGGGATAACAATGACTTTCTCCAATTATTTAGCCGAATGAACCATGTTGTATTTATGTAAAGAAAGTCAATTACGATAACGGTTCATCGTCTGTGCCCAGATATACTAAACTGTCTAGAGTAGCGTTAAAGTGTTTATGTGTAAAAGCCTTGAGGTGCATGTATCGGCAAGGGTGCATACGTTGCATGATACTTAAAAAATAATTTTTACACTTATTAAATGAATCTCTCAATATATTAAAAGCACATTGTCATAACTCACCCTTGTAATTGAGACATGTTTCTCAGCAACCATATCTAATATTTTGCGGGAAGTCTGGTTTGGGTAAGAGGAGAATAAGGAATAGTTGTGGTATGCAATAAGTTAATGAGAGAAAAAAGTTTTTGGGGAGTCACCAAGGGATCACATGTCCAGCCCGCACCATCAAGTTTTTGAAATAAAAACATAAATTAGAACGACGTCGTTTATGTATTGCGGCACAAATGCAACGGTCCGCCTCGCCCAGGTTCATTGGTGACAGGATATAAATACCCCCAAAGAGAAGTAGAAAGTTAGGAGTTTTAGAAAGATGTTCGCTCGGACTCGATAATGAAATCAACTTTTTTTCTGTTAGAGAGCTTTTAATGTATCGTATGTGTCTTATTGCTTTATAGCCTATTATTACATTGTAAATCTATTACATTACTATATTATCTATCTGTGGAGAGCACGATAATGTAGATCTACTCGTAAATTAAGTCTTCAGCTTAATACTCACAGGCAAAAAATTCAGATACGTGCATCAGAGTGAGGCCTGTAGAATGACATTTTTATGCTCTAAGGGGCGAACTAAATCGTTAGGAAATTTGATTGATATATATACTATACAATTTAAATAGTTTATCCTAAACATCACAGGCTTTGTGTTCTTGTTTGTTATGTGATGACATGAACTCTGGTATTGGTTAAAGATCTTTAAACTTACTCCGCCAACTGAAAGCAATGATAACGGATAGTAGGTTAAACAATTATGATTTTAATAAAAAGTCTACGATGTTACATTCATTTAGTTCAATTAAAAATTAACTTTTTTATCCATAATTAGGTCTGGCATCGCTAGGACTTAGCTATGACTAAAACTTTGTTCTATATTTATCAAGGTTCGATTTTTAATGTTGTTTGCCAGTGCTACAACAAAACCAAATTTTTAGGAATATAGTTTACTAGCGACTGGTAGTATATTAATAAAATTTTTATCCACTCTCTCAGAAGTTTAACTTTTATTTATTTTTTTTTTTTTACATGTATGAAGAGAATAAATAATCATGTATTTTAAAATGTGTATTTGTATATAAAGGGGTAGTCGAACATTAAATATTCACAGATATATACTCATCATTGTATTTGTTTGTATTAATAGATAGTAGTACAATGTATCCCAGTACCTACTTCACTACTTGTTATGTATTCACTTTTCACTATCACGGAAAGGCGCCTTTTCTCCATTCTTCATGGGATAATTATTAAAAAAATTAAAAGGTATAAAAAAAAATTAAGCTGGACAAATAATCATTTAGTTTTATAGTTGAGTTGATCGGTGACCAAATATCAAACTGTAAATTATATATTAGTATTTTATTTTGGGTAGTCATACTTCCAATATCGTGATATTAAAATAATGTTTATTGATCACATGTATGTTTTAATTGTATGTTTTTTGAATGAGGATACTTTTTATAGAATAAGTCGACATAGAGGAACTTTAAATGTTTATCTAAATAGGTTCAATCAAAAAATTTTTTAAGGATATTTTCATGGAAAAAACATTGAAATATCACACTCATTTGAAATTTCAAATTAGAATCACCATATAATTATTGAAAACATGAAAAATTTTAATAATATTTCTTTAATGAAGTACTTCTATGTGATATTTGGCCATAATCATGAGATAGTATGTCGGGTGTGCATAGATTCTAACACAAGAAATAGTAAATTTGACGTCGATATACTATTTGTAGTGATTTTACAAAATAAGTATATGAAAAGTAAAAGGAAACGAAAGTAACAGTAAAGGTCTGTCATTAAAAATTTATAAGGTACGGTGTAACTGTGATAAGCATGAGTAATTTAAGTATTATTATTTCATTAACCCTAATGATTTTTTTTATTATTTGAAGGCATGTACAAATGATTTATAGATTATATAGTCAATTTTTTAGCATCGAAGAAATGCATATTACACTGTTCATAGCTAATAAGTTTATAGTTTGTAATTTAGGTGCCATTAGGAAAGAGTTATATAGAACTTATCTTAGCATATCGTAAATTATTTGATTAATATCTAAATATTTGAGTAATACTAATAGCTTATGAATCAGTAGTATATTAGACTTGTTTAAAATTTTAGTTACAGAATACCGATAGATTAAGGGTTTTCTAGTACAAAATGTCATCTAGATTTGATGCATGTTATTTGATTTCGCACGTAATCTGACTTTTTCTCTATATGTACACTTTTTATATCTAGTTGTAATACAAAAATGAGCCAATACTAGGAGGCTAGAATTGAAATCTTATTAAGCTGAATGTAGAGTATAAAATGGGTATTTGACTGATCGATTTGGTACATTGTACAAGATAAAGGTGTGAATGTAGATAACTAGTAGACTTCGAATATCAGTTTTGAATGTAGGAGTCTCATAATGCCGAAAATAGACCGTGTTGCAATGGTTTTGTGGTTAATTTGGACGACTCGCTAGAGGTGGAGATGAATTAGTCATATTATAAAAGACTAAAATTTTTATCCTTTTGACTTGATTACTGGTGATTTGCGCGAGAAGTTATTATTCCTATTTAAATAAAGCCAAAAGTTTCAAATTAATTAATAAAAACGTTTTAATTAATTACCATGTTAAGTTGTTTATAATCATAAACACAATAATGTGTAAATGTTATATTACACTGCTCAATTTATAAAAATTATGTTCAGTAACAAGACGATTCATAAGTTGGAGAGTATAACTTTTATGAAAACATATATTTATAGTGTAATTTTCTCACCTAACTCGAGTTATAAGTTATAGTAGTGTTATGGATGTTTATAATCTGTCGGTAAGAATAACTGTTTTAGGGATTTGTTGTACAATATGTCCAAATCCTAAAAAGGAGTTTATCTTGAATTGAATGATTTTAGAATTTCTATAAAAACAACACCAAAAAATGTCTAATTGGACACAAAATTTATTCGAATAGTACCAAGTCTTGATAATTGAAATGTGATATAAACGTGGATGTTACTTTTATAAGATGTTGATATATTATTTATGACTACTCTCCATCTTCGCAAACGGGAGACTCATATGGCTTACTATTACTCGCCCAGTAAGACAGTAGTCAATTGACGTTAGCTGATTTAAGGGGACATCCGAGAATCGTTTTACTTACTCGGGAAATCTCGAAACACAATAGCGTGTATTACATATCATATCCACAATAGACCAAATGGCCTAAGAATTCTCTTTTAATGGTCTTTCTTTTTCTCTTTAGAAGTATTTATTATTTTATAGTATATAAATATGAAATGATAATTTCTATTTTTTGGGGCTTCGAGAATTGAAACTCGTGTGATTTAGCCTACTCGCACTTTAGAGTTGCTTGAAGAATATTCTTATCTACCAGACCCTAGACCAATGCGCCTTTGTTGATGCTCAGACGTCACGTCTAGGTTTATTTTACTATGTTGACATGTAATTTATTGTTACATTCAATTAATTAATTCGATTTATTTATAAATCTCAATATAGGAAGTAAAGTTTCTGAAAGATTATATTAGAAAGAATAGATCCAGACTGATGTCTCCATTTGAAGGCTTGTGTAATTAGCAACATATTTGTATCTTCGTTATTTATTTTTTTAATAAAAGTGTATTTCAATTTAGTGCATTTATGAATAATACTGGCAGTAATTGCGTTGCAATGTTTTCACGTGATCAACAATTGGTAGGATTCTAAGATTGTTGTGACCGTATAAATATTGATATAACAGAAACTATTGTTATTTTATAGATACGTTTAAATCAAGAATGGTCAAATGGTATTATAATTTAACAATGCAATCGATTTAATGTTCAAATGTCATTGATCAAATGTATATTCATATCTTTGTCTTTCTATCATAAATCGACTTTACATAGCGTGTCTCTCGAGGCCAAGAGAGTGGAATAAACGCGAAATTTTCTCCCTTATAGACACAAACTTTCTTCTATTCGAGCACATAGCAAAATTTTAGAGAAAGCATATCGTAACGTGACTTAAACTAAAATAAAATCAAATTAAAATTATGAACTTCAGTAGTGTAACTGACTGTTCTACGAAGATAGATCCAGAAAACCTCTAAATAATGAGAATATAGTCTGGTCTGAAAATGTCTCATATGAAGCAGGCTTGTGTCGTATAAAAAAATGGGTTTAAATTTCATTGCTGGCACATTAGTCCGGTACCTTTTATCACTGAAATGTAAGGTCAGGATTGCAGTGTTCTTGTTTTCATGATTGATAGCTTACACACTGAAGAACTATTCCGACAATTCGGCGGTGAGAGGTACGATGTAGGTAGTGGAGAAATAGAACGAGTGATAAATCACGATGATGTGATAGAGGTAAAGAATGATACAATATAAATGATAATCCTATAAATTTGAGAATTAGATTAGACATGTGAAGTTATGTCAATTGGGAGCAGCCGATATCTCGAGTTTGAAAGTGACTACACTGCTTTATATCAGACCGAAAGTGATTAAGAATTTCATTGCGTTGAGATGTAACTATAACACTATCACGTCGCAAATTCTCGCTCCGGGAGTCACGCTAATGTTAGAACTAGGGCACTTTATTTGTGTAGTCAAGTCTCACTAACTGGCGGCAAACGGTATTTTCTTGGGCCGCACGCCTTACCATATCAGCAAATTTAAAGCGGCTCTATCATACGTAGCTCGTGTTTTTGTTTCACTCGCAGACTCATTCGTAGCACGATAATTCTTTGAACCCCATTGAGTTGCTAACACAAAAATCTGTGATCCTTCTGGCGCAACTTGGACGCAAAAAACTGGGGTGGGTCAGCCTGTGTGGCGACTGGTTATTTGTCACCAAATTTCTTCAGACTGGGTGAGGAAAAGGAGCTCATAATTCCGGCATGAGAAAGGTAGGGAGGGCTATGAATCGATCTGAAAGTTCTTTGACTTCATAGAAGCGTGCGTGAGATGGAACGATACATATATCGATGTTTCGCAAGAAAATTACAGATAGTCAAACAATTCATTAGCAAAGAGACGAAACCACGCGTTGAGCTTTTTAACGCAGTGCATATATGAGCGGTGATACAGAATCATCTTATGGTCGCTCGAGAAAGTCTTGTTGAATGTTCTCTGCCGAGACATGAAAGCAACCAAGCTTTGTATGCAGTCATTTTATACTGGCGCTTGATTTGTATAGAGCAAGGGGTGCATGTGAACTCGACTTTTTTGCAAGTGGTGTATTTGAGGCGGCATCGGTTGCACGATGTAAAAGAGAAGAAGGATAGTGGGAATAATAATCGAACTGGAGGATCCTGACGAATTGAGTTCTGAGGTGCGCAGCGCCCCTAATAGTTGCCTACGCTATTTTGGATATTTTAGTAAGGGTTTTTTCGTGCTCTAGTCACTAACCGATGTATGGCGATCGTTTGTCCTTGGACCGTAAGAGGGGCAGATAGAAATATGACATGGGCATGATACTTTTCATAGGTGCCATCTGTTGGAAGATTTTGGGATAATAATTAATTTTGGCGTAATTTGGCCATTATTCTATTCGGATGCCGATATAATAGTAGTAGCTTTTGGATATTTTGATTTGATGCTCGGGGTGGTACAGCTTGGATGTTTTGCAGTATTTCCTATGATGTTATTATTTAATTGCTGTAATTCTGTAAATCAGAAAACTATATACTGACTGACTACACAAATCAAGTGTAGATATTCATAGGCGTAATTTACATCGGAGTGCGAGACAGTGGAGAGACTTAAAACTCTTTGATCGTTATAATTAAAGGTTACACCAAAGATGAAGCCGACCGAGAGCAAGACCGTTATACTGATTATACTTAAAACATTTGTTGTAGGTAATCATCTCGGGTCGGCCAATAAATGAAATATTATGTAATGGATTATGTATTCTTAATTGGTTATATGAGATTGGATACAGCGGTGGAGGATACTTGCCATCCTATATCATTATTTGTGAATGAGTACCTACTCCGGTAGTCGCGTATTACTAGTAGAGAGGTAAGTTAATGTCACTCTTAAGATTATAACAAGTATCGAGAAAGAATCGAACGAGAAAAACCATCATGAGGGAGAAGACAGAGAGAAGCACGGCATAATATTGGTGCATGTCCAATATGTAAGACTGAAACCCATAAAAGTTGAGTTAGTATAATAACCTCAGAGAAATTGAGTAACGAATAGTGCTATATGAGTAAAAAATAGTGAGAGTGTATATATGGTAAAATGCGTTGTTTAAACATGAGCGTACAGGAAAGCTAATGTTAAAGGAATACCGCGATAGATATCTTAGGATAGAGTCCTATCTGTAACAAAAGGGTGGGTGGTAAACTTTGACCGACGATGGTAGAATTTGAGGTAACATAATTTGAAGAATGAAAGTTTAAGACTTAAACGTTAGCTAAATCAGTCTTATTCTTTTCACTTACATGATTCTCCCGTCGGATATGACGTTAAGTGTATGTTTTTCAACAAATGCTTTAATGCAACAGTTTTCAATTAGATGTGACGATTTTTTATGTGAATTAATTTGACTACAGTTTGCTAATTGTAATTTTTGCCCGATTTATTGTAATCTAGGTCTTTAAGTCTAACTTTCAAACGTTAGTCAATTAGTATTGTACCTCAAACATTTTAAACCAGTCGTTGTCTAAGTTTAGTATATTTAGTCGGCTCAAAATTGGAACCGTTCTATGCCATTTTGAAAAACTCATATGAAGTAGTCTTTTTCTAAACCTAACTATATTGATCTACCAATTATATTTATCACTTCTCAATAAATATTAAATGTTAATAGACGTTTAAAGATTTATTTTAATCATTAGACTCATTCTTTTATATTTGGAGTCAGTATGAAAGTGAGACTTAACATAGCATAGAATACAAAAGTTAGTGTAATTCCTCTTTAATTTTGTGTATTCTATTTTTTTCATTAATTTATTTCTAACGGTATTTTGAGGGAATAGGAGTGATTGGGGCTATGATCTATCCGTGATCTAAAGGGTTACGGAAAGGAGGAACATGACTAATACCCCAAGATAAAATACTACATATTTAAATAGAAAATTAAATTTAGGGAAATAAGGAAGTGGTAAATTGTATATTGTGGTATGTATGAAATGGACTTAGTTTAGCCTACATGCAGATTTTGTTATCCCATACCAAGATTGAAAATATAAACATAGCGAATAATCTATGTTTAATTTGTAAGATTTACATATTACAATGTGAGATCGATCAGCTCGATGTTGGTCTGATTTTATTAAGTACTGGTTGAAAGAGTTATATTGTTTAATCACGTAAGGTTCTTAAATTTCAATTTGAACCATTAGAATATGGAATAATCTACATAGATTTTTGTATGCTAAGTACGCGAGCTCCGAGATATATTAAATAAAGATTTCTGGAACTTAACAAGAACTCATAAGTATCACATTTTAAA
Organism: Ipomoea purpurea; assembly: GCA_009835305.1. Lineage (NCBI taxonomy): Eukaryota > Viridiplantae > Streptophyta > Magnoliopsida > Solanales > Convolvulaceae > Ipomoea > Ipomoea purpurea. The sequence goes on along the minus strand of VALG01004586.1, from coordinate 19,888 downwards.
TATCAATACTACGAGTTAAAAAGTATGTTAAAAATCCATCCATTATTGTGGTGAGGGGCCAGACCACTCAATGTCTAAATGATAATATATCCTCATGAGATATAAACCGGTTAATCAAACGTATAATTCGGCACACTTGTATATAGGAGTTAGTTTATATGCAAATTACAGACCACAAAAATAGTTGTATTTTAATCCAAAATACTTATAATGATGGCATCCTTTTGAGCTAAGTATTCATCTATCTTTTTATTTCTTTTAGTTTTTTTTTTTTTATTTATATTTTTTTATTTAATGTTTATTTTTTTGGTATTTGTTTTTATTGTTTGGTTATTTTTCATCTTTCTTTATCAGATGGTAAATATTTAACGGGGGAAATAAAGTTCAGTAAGAAACTAAAACCCTTGACGAAACACACAGCAACAACAGGCTAATCAAAGCTTTATTACTATAGATACTTATGTGCGACTAAAACTCAATCCTTCAGAGTTGCCAGATGATAATAGCTACCACCTCACAGCACACAGCTTCAGAGAAAGTGACACAAAAACAAGTCAAAAAAGATGCATACAAACCTTTTTTCGGTCTGCAGAGAACCTTAACTTCACACCTAAGATTTTGACAGCTGTTGGAACAATGTTGCAGGACGCGTGTCCTCGTTGTTCGATTGTATTCTTGAAAAATGATAAGTATATTCACACCTTCGAAAGGTCAAGTTCATTGCCCTCTCAGGCCCGCTTTCTAACTTGAGAGAATTGTAAATAAGCACACCAATTTAGCTCAATGGTTCAATAAGTAGTTTTAAAAAAAAGAAATAAAGATTTAAATTTTAATGGTAAGAATATGGAGATTATGTTAAAATTAGTGAGTAAATTTGCGTGCACCAGAATTTGGCCTGGTCTGTTAAGCCATTGAGCCAATGAAATTTTATCATTTCATTATAAAATTTCAATTTACTACTGTATGAATTAATTTCATTTTTAATTCTAATTATTAGGGATAGTTTATTTTAGTTTACAATAATATATATATATATTATTTAGAATAGAAGCTAATTATTAATCGCCTGAAACGTTACAATTATAAGAGCGATTTGAAAGATACAAACTTCCTTAAGTCGGATGATATAAAAATTTTCTATGCTAGCAATGTATAATAATAATATATGCTTTTAGAAGGATTTAATATGAGATCTGGAGGACTTAATTCTTTGATGTTTAATTTATCGGTCGAAGACGATCGTTTTTGAGAGTCTCGTCACCTGAGTTAACTATGAATTTGGTTATTGGTCCGTAGACTATGTCATTGAATCTGAACCTGCATATATTGTTTCAGATCTTCTTTGTTGTCAGGATAATAAGGCCATACGCCGATGGGATTAAGTTACCTGGTAATAAAAAAGAAGTGCCAATAGAAACGACGGAGGAAGTAACTGCAAAAAAGCGAAGAAAATTAACTTGCAAAAATGATGGAATAAAGTGAAAAACAATATTTTTAATAAAAAAATTTCAAAAAAAAAGATAAGAAACAATCGACACTGTTCTGCAAGGAAACACACGCTTCTTCCTTGATCAACACAGAATTTTGATCATTTTCAGAACTAAATTCTTCTAATTAATAAAGGAACATGACAGAAACTCTTCCCCTTTTTTGTAAAATAAGCATTTAACAATTGATGAGGGCTTTTGATTAGATCTTGTGTGAAGTTGGTGAAACTAAAACTATAAATACAAGTAAACGAGTAGAGAGATCAAAGTGACAGGTCCAGAGGCCGCGACGACACTTACGATAGAACAGTGGAGAGCAGTCGTTAGGCAGAGAGGTTTTTTTTTTTTGTTTTTGCATTACGGTAGGTTTTTTGTTTTACATGAAAATAATTATTTTATGCACGGTGTAAATGCTTAATTTTCAGTGAATATTTTACTTATGATTGTAAAACTATTTTTCACTTTATTATTTTGAATTGTATAAGGAATATATCGTGATTCCCTGATACAATACGTCATGCCATCCTTCATGCGGTCCCTCAGCGCCGACTATCCGATATAATATCCTCCAAAAAGTTGAATCTCCAACTTTAAAGACCCACACCCTTAAATCTCGATAGAGCATTTGCCCCGAGGATGTAAACTCACGTATAGCTTGGAAAGTGGGTCTCGCTGGGATATTAGGCGTGCGATCGGAAGCCCTTACACCAGGGTGGGGACCGACATTGTGAAGGATAATTTATGCGGAGGGTAAGGGGCTGACAATAGGAGATTACGGTGATCTCGCAGAAGGAGGAGCGATGTGCGCCTGCGGGCCCTCCCTAGACTCTTTAGTAGGAGTAGGTGAGGGAGGTGTGGAGGGTTAACCGATGTAGTGGGGTTTTGTTTATGAGAGGTAGTAGTGTTTGGGTTAGGCGGTTAGTAATGGTTTTGGATGGGCCATATTACGGTTGTGGTAACAAGTATGTACATCGGAACAGAAGAGGGGGCGTAGGTGTATAGGGGTGGAGAGGGTGGTAGGTAAAGTTTAGGAGGTGGCGGTAGTGTGACTGGCTGGCCGCGGCCGTGACGCGGCGCGGGCAGCCGGCGGCCGCTGCCGCGGCGGCGTCGGCCGCCCGCTCATGTTAGATTATATATGTATATTTTTAACAAAGTATGGTTGTGTATAATGCAGTATGACTCACGTATACTATGTGTTCATCTTAGCTATCAATTATGAATTTTTGACCTGGAGATTAAAAAAAAAATAACGCCAACACCAGCCCCGTAGGAACTTCAAAAAAAGATAAATTCGTCAAACGTCGTCGTTTGCATCAGGGTCGAACAATAAGAGGCCCCTTTGGTGACAGGATATAAGATGCGACAGAGCCCCCCACTAATGAGAAGTTTGCTCCTTATGTGCTGTGCACTCGCTTCTTGGTTCGTGACAAATTTCACTTAACTAAACTAGTTGGAGTTGTCATCGCGGATTGGTTATTATAGTATTATAGTAAATGAGGAGTTTGTATATATAGACAATATACATCATTATAGTTACGTAAGAGTTTAATAATTTGAAATGTCGCTATTTTCCATTTTTAAGTCAGGATATAATAACTTGCTCAAACAGGTAAATCCAGTAGATCAAAATGGATTGCGTTAGCAAAATAGTAAAGGGAACTTTACATTTAAAATTATAAATATTTTTAATTCAAAATTTATACAATTATAGAGTAGTGGACATCTTGGCAATAATAATTTTTTATGTTTACTTATTTGATATAATTAATGATAATCATACTATGATGTGTTCAATTTTTTTTATTTGATTTGATTGATATTTAATGATATAAATAATTAAGATATTGTTTTCTTTTATATGCAAATATTCTTAAGAATATGTTTGATAATAATTTAATAATTCGATAAGGAGATGCTGTATAACTTTCTTTGGGCTCGGAAGATGATAAATTGTAGTGCTGGAGACATTCGACAAGGAGACAAAAAGTAGAATAATATGACCAGACAATAATATGATAAAAAATGAATCTGGTGAGTGTTGCCCATCAATATATACGATTAGGGGGAGTGGTAATTGATTGATGATTGAAGGTGAAGGGAGTATGTGCGAGGGCGATCATAACATTTGAGAACCGGCGGAAAGGTGACCAAAGAATATGATAAGTGACGAAGGTATGCAAGTGGGTGTGGAGGGGGGTATGGAGACTGTAGAAATTTGAAAGAGTCAGAGTGTATAAGAATATATAAGCAATATGGTGTTAAATCGATCAGTAATAGAACCGACCATATATAATTGAAACAAAAAATAACTCTAATAATAAAATAAATTTATAATAAATTCATATAATATAATTAATAATTAATTATAAAAGTTAATATTAGATGAGGAACGCTAGATCAACAAAGGGGCATGTTGGTTAGTGGTATGATTCTCGTTAGGGTGGATGAGTCCGAGTTCAATTCTTCGGAGAATGCCTTCAAAATGCTTTAATTTTCATCTTAACTAATACTAGATGAATTGTATAATTTCATTACTAATAAGTAAAAAAATTACGAACACTTCGGATGTATAAAGTCGTAGTAGCATTTCAAAGTCCTACTGGAGTTGAAAGGTAAATCGTGAATTCTCAAGACTAAGCTAATGGCATACGCGATGAGGGACCAATTCAATAGGAATAGGTCCCGATGTCGATTCTGAAACTGACTCAAGTTGTTGCGAAATAGCCGTACTCTCACCCTCTTTAGGACAACGGTTGAGATAAGTGAGAAGTCAGTTGAGTCTCCGTTTGGAAGAAAAGAATTAATTGTATAATTTTTTATAATCCTCAAATAATATAGAAAGTAGAATCCATACGTGTGTATAACGTTGCAATAACTTTTCGAAAACTATACTTAGGTTTAGGATAAATATTCGTGATGAGTGGTGAAGTGTTGTTTAGACTTAATGTTTTTTATTATATGTGAGCAAAGGGTGCTGTGTGTATCTTTCTTTGTTTGCAAGGGAACACTTGACTTTGTAGGCGTTGATGAGCGGAGGATGAGAGGTGAGGTTGGAAGTGAGTAGGAGTTCTCTGAGTGTGAAAGAGAGGGTGAGCGCTGTTGATCGTATATATGATATTGAGGTGAGCGCTGGGAGGGTGATGAGTATAAGTGAAGGTATATCGCTAGTGTGTTCGGTATGTACTGTAAGTGAGAGGTGGAGAGGCGTGTAAGTTAAGGGAAATTATTGTTGTTGGTTGTGATTAAAAAATCGAGTGTAGAAAGTTTGGATGAGAAGTTAGAAAAAGTATGTCACTCTGAATTATAAAGGTTTTAACAAGTATAATGATTAGATTAGTGATAGAGATACAAATTAAAAAATTATTATATTTTAAGATATTAAGAAAGTATAAATCATGGAGAACTTTGTGGGATTGTCGGTTATTACGCGAAGAGTGACGTATGAACAGCAACGGTAGGAATGGAAAGAGGACCTCGAGGGGTGTACAGAGTATATATGCAAGGAGGTGCAGTGGGAGCGCGATAAGTGAAGTGGAGGGGGGGGGGGGGGATTGTAAGTAAGTGAGGGTGGGGTGAGTGGATGGGGAGCGTGGAGGTAGTGTGAGAGAGATGGTGGGAGAGGGGAGAGGCTGAGTATGAGGAGAATAAAGTGCGGACAGTTGATGGTGAGCTGGGGTTGGGGCGGGGGGGGGGGTGGTGGAGTGGTTGGGAGGAGAGGGAAGTGGGTGGGTGAGGGTGTAGTAAGATGGAGGAAAGGGCGTAGAGAGGTGGTAGCGGGGGGTGGGAGGAGGGTAGTGTGTGATAGGGTGCGGTGGTCATAGAGTTCTAGGATGCATTTTGTATAGAAAGCGCTGAAAGTGGTTATGGGGGATAACAATTGGGTGGTGGCTTAGCTGGGGGATATAGCTGAGTAGTAGTTAGCGTGGAAGTAGTGTTAGAGTGTGGTGTGTGGGTGGTGTGTGATTAATATTAGAAGATAATTTCTGACATAGTTAAATAATCTATAAATGTCCTAATGGGCACCTAACTAAACGTTAGCTTTGAACACGTTATTATTCATTTTCGATGTTAAAAAATGAGCAGTATTCGTATGAAGATTTGTATATGCCTCAAATAAAAAAAAAACATGTAATTAATGATATAATAAGATAATTTACTCATCTTTATCACTAGTCACCGATATCTTATAAATTTTTCAATGACAAGACTTTCCTTTACTTTTTCCTTTTCCTGTTTTACTTTTATATATTTTTTAAACAGTTCAGTATCAAATCGAGTCAATGTTACTATTTCTTGTGTAAACTTTTGGATCTATTACATAATGCTAATGTATTCATTTATTTTTTCACCTTTAATCTATATGATAATTTGACTTGATGAATTGATTTAAGGAATCGAAATTTTTCAATGATATCATTGAAAGATAACTGATTTTTATAAAAGGTGTGAATTTATTAGTTCAAGTGAAATTAATGGTCTAGATCTTTTGAAATTGAAAATTGTTTAGTTTTGTGTTTTAATATAAAGGATTTTAATTATAACTTAAGTATAAGTTATAGAGATCCAAATGTATAATTTAAAGAATCAGTTCTATTTATAATGAATATTTATCATGTTATTTGAAACACTAAACAAATGATATTCTAATTTTAATACATATAATTATCAAGAATTATAAATTAAATATTATAAAATAATTGTAAATAAATTCACAGTCGAGTTAGAAGTGATCTGTTTTGCCAGCTTTTTTTTTTCTTTTTATTTACATATTTACATATTATTTATATAATACCCATAATGAAAGAGGATAATGACTGAAGAAAAAGGACAGTCTTTCTTTGTGATTGTAAATTAACTTATAGCAGAGAGGAGAGTGCGAGTATGAGGAGTAAAATTAATATTATATATATCTAACCAATTATTTTACACTGATGAGTTAAAGGTAATTAATCGTACCGTTCAATACACATTATTTTAAATAATAAGTAATGTGTATCCTCGTCATCTAAAAAAAAAGGAAAAAAAAAAAATACTCTTGAAATTATAATTATCATACCTCGCTAGATAATTTATTCCAGATGGTTTGCACTGGCAAACTTACTAACTCTATATAATTACTAAAGGGTAAATTACTGCTATTATGAATCATTACTATATAATGATAAGATCTCAATTGGCAAGAATCAAACTTCGTTGACTTATTTGATTTTTAAATAATCATGTGATAACTCAGATCGTACATACCTGATTTCAGGCTGTAAACTGATTTTTAAAACTATTATAACATTTGAACATACAAATCATGTCATATCCAATCATATCAGATGCATACAATAGAATTAAAAAATTAAGATACAATCTTGTAAACATTGAACCATTATTGACATTAATAAATTGTAATTTGAATTAATTCTTTTTTATATTATATACCAATTAATAATCGAGTCTCCCCCTTAATTTATTCATTCAGTTATCAATGAAGATGAATTAGGAATATTTTGGTCTAGCATATCGGTCATGACGGATTGAGAATCAATACATGTATTGGTTATAATAGATTTTTCACTATTTATGATTCTTAAGTATTCTTCTATACTTTAAATTATAGTTTTTGAGATATAAAGTATTGTTTTGTCGTATTATAAACTATAGAAGTTTTGTTTTCACAGTTGGATGAGTGAAATGAGGTAATATAGAAATTTATTTAATGGTTTACTTTAAATCAGGACAATCTATTTTTAATGATCGTAACATAGGCTGAGCTACTAATAATCTCCTTCCCTTCACTCACCTCACCGATAAGCAATGGACTAGTATGAAATATTGATTTTAAACTTAATATAAATGTAGTCTTTATGTTAACTATTTTATCATTATGGGACAGACGTATTAGATCTGAGTTCCACGAGCAAGGATGCTTTGGTGATTATAAATTTGGAAGATCCAATTTGGATTAACTCATAGTCAAAAGTTGATCTAATTTATGTGAGAGAGAGTAGAGAGTTGACTTGTGAATAATCGCTCCAAAACTAGTTCGTTTGAGATCTTTCAAGAATTCAAATATGAAGTATATTATCAAAATTTATCGATCCACACAGAATTGCTTGTAGTATCGTCGCAATGAAAGATGTGGTAGTTTATAGGTCATTTACAACAGTCGATATAGTTTAGACTCTATTGTATGTGATTACAAACATCACTTATACATGATAAGGATAATGGTAAGAATGGAAATAGTCAGGTATATTATGTATCTCACATCAATCATACTAGACATTTTTTACGTGTAATAGGAAATTTCTTATGGTAAGTATCTCAAAATCATATGCAAAGCAGCTTTTATTGTTAATTACAGACTCAGTGGAGATTAGACGTATTATATTTTACATGTTATCTACTTGTATTATAATGAAACATCAGAGATAATATAAATTTTTGTATACCCCAAGATTAAGTATATTAGAAAAAAATTGAAAATACAAATCGATGGTTATTTTCTTGTATTCGACTTTCAGGAAAGACAAAGCCCATTCAAGAGATCAAGAAGTAGGACATGATATCAAGTGCTACAGTTCTCAATAAATATAGATAGGAATCAGTCTAGTAATAGGAGTAAACTGTATTAAGGATACTTTTTATTAGAACTTTCAACGGGTCTCCAAAAATCTTTAACGTAGCTGAGGTACGCGCTTGAGCGTTGTTTTCAGGTGGATAGAAACATGGTTGGGGATCAGATATATGTTCATATTAGACATTATGGCAATTAAAACTGCTGAAGATTTAATCTGCATAATTAAACACGCGCTTGTTAGGTACAGGGTCAGTGTTCAATCAGTGACAATGATCGCATATTTCGCAAGTGTTTCCAAGCACCTAGCGTATTATTAAATTGGTGAAACTTTCTAGATATTTCTGATTTTGTAGAGAATACAAAGGAAAATTTAACGGAATATTGGAATCTAGAAGTACTATGAAAGTTGAGACATATATATACACAAGAATGTTCATTAATAAGATATGTTGTGAACTAGAGTGAATATGACAATATCAAAGAGCGAGATACAAGTCACAAACTTTTTAAAATATCCCATTTTATTGTATTTGGACCTTGTTGTGAGATTGATTAGTGGATATTAATCAATATTGTTTTCACTACGTTAATGTTCTTTTAAATACCCAGAAAAAGAATTTTTCACCAGATGCTAATCTTATTTATTTGCACATGTATACAAACAGTTGGAAAAGCTATGTCATGAGACAATAATATACCTTTTATTAATAGATCTTTGTTCCTCCAGGGGATCTAAAAAGAAATGTTTACCGGTTATCCAGCGATAACACAATTCGAAATAAATAAAGGTTAATTAGCAGAGTTCATTATAGAAGTAATTAGAATTTAGAGATTTGAAAATAGGGTGCCTAGTTCACGGTTGGATGCTTTGAGAAGTACAGGTAAAAAAAAGAAAAATATTTTTTAACTGATTATTAAAATCTTACGTTCGCTGGGTATGGATAGTCAGAATAAACAGGGCCGTACATTCAAGGAGACTTTAACTATGTCTCTCAACATATGGGAGTTTTGACCAGAAGATCTTTAATCTTAACATATTATTGATATAAGAAAAAACATGTTAGGTTAACAAGTCTAAGCGCAGTAATAGGTATGAGCCTTCATGGTGGGTATGTATTATTTTTAATAAACTTTGTGGCGCAAGATTAACATTTCACAGAAAGATCGGACTTATGAATGATGCATAGCTTGTCCATGTGAACTAGGAACCACCCAGATGATATAACTGAGATAGACGGTCTTACAGTGTAGGATGTTAATCGACTGTGTAAATGTAAAGTTCTTCACAAATGTTCGTTATAGGAAGGTCAGATGGCCTCTGGGAGAACACTGATGTAAAAAAACCATATTCGGAAACCAAGCACATGACTATTACATTGACTTTTTTTGTCTATATTAGTAACAATTCTACAATGACATTTCATGTATCATACGGACAAAAACCAGGTTTAACCGCCAATGAGAATAAAATAATTCAATACAATGCAGTGGGTGGAACTAAGAGAATTCCATGTATGGTTTATGCAGGCAGAATTTGCATTGATACAATTCGTTGATTGGTTCATGATTCACGCCACTCAGGATATCCGGGAAGAATTGAAGCTAAAATTGAGTTACATAGTGTAAAACGAATTGTAGGGTGGTTTACTGTTAAGATGTATGCACTGAGAAATTTAACAGCTGCTGCTAGAGCAAAAAGGGAGCATGCTGCATTGTGCGACCTAGGTGAGACTTTTCATTAGCTGCAGATACTGGTAAATTGTGCTTCAAAATTGACCGCCATCTGGATAAGTGGTGGGCTCGATTGTGGGCGAGAACGGAGGCTCACAGGATCACCCTTGAGGGTTAGATTTAGTACTTGTTGAAATCGGGTGGAACGTCTCTAACGTGGAATAGGACATGGAATAGAATGGAGATCTAAGCAGGATTCGGTTATCTTTCTGCTTGGCAGACTAAGTCACGTTAGGTGAGAAGGGACGGTATTTTAGGATTGATTAAGGACATAGTGCTGGTAAGACTGGAGAGGAAACAGATTATGCAAAAGCGTCCAAAAAAAGTAGTTTATAGATAGGATAGAGTCCTGCAAAGATATTTTTTTATATGAGATAGGATTAGGGACAAACGTTATTAATCGAATCTTTTGGACCAATGCCTGGTATGTGTAATACTCTATACATACTCTAGCTAAATTTACACAGAGAGATAGGATGACATACATGTTATCAGCCTTAAGGATCCTAGAACAGAGTACGAATAAAACCTAGAAGACACAATGG
>VALG01004585.1:0-27211 GCA_009835305.1 Ipomoea purpurea | reverse complement strand
GACATTAATTAATCATCAAATATGTAATTGTTCCTTATGTTGTGGGTAGAGTAGTAAGAAGAGATGTTTTCCATGAGAGAATCAACTACACTCAAAATGGCTCTTATACACTCTTTATACAAGTTAAAGTGTTATTTCAAAGTTAAAGTAACAATAGGAATTAAAATTCAAAGATAATTAGTTATACAAATCAACTAAGAAAAATAAAACAAGAAGAAAGATTAACGTGAGTTGAGCACAGAATAAATAAGAGATTATCCTTAGCTTTTCGCATTGACTAGTAATAAACTCTATTGAATGTTGCAACATATTGAGTGTATATACATGTGTATACGATATGTGGTCATGATCTTGCTTCACTTTCTCTTGGTGAAAACTCTCGATCTTCTATCCATTACCGGGACTATAAAGACATTCTCGATGTGCTTTTGTTGGTATAAATTCTGAGGTAAATTTGTAGTCTTTCAAGTTACAAGATGAGTACAAAGTAGTATTAGGGATACTCAAAAGAGGTAATTTTCAGCCATATGATTTTTAATGTGGTATGATGTATAGACATAATTTATTATATCACATAATTGTATCACCATTAAGACATTATTTTTTGAACACAATGGTATTCTCCTTTTAATAATCGTCTATAAACTAAAATAATAAATTCGAGGTAAATTGCAATAAATAATATATAATTATTATTGTACCTGAGATTTCACTCAACTATTATATTATAATAATAGCTTGGATCAATAATTAAACTGCCTTTTAAGCAATGCTATATTTATATATGACATTCCATCAGGCGCGATATATCATCTGAAAGGAAACATAGTTTTAGAATAGCTTCACACTTATGCATACAGGAGCGTTGGTTCTATCTATATATTTTTCATTATAAATAGCTAACAACTCTTGTTATTGGCTATAGATTGGTGGTTCATAGTTTAAACTGATTTCTTACATGGAGCTATCTTTATGCATAAGAGGTTGTGAGTGCGAGGGTACAAAGTTTTAGCATACATTTGAGACCGAACTCTTCATACTATGGTCTTATCTTTATACTGGCAATCCTTCCACAACAGCGAATAGTACAGACCAATGGCTCGTAATTTTTCCTGGTTTGATGTCACTTGTCTTATACATCGATATATTGGTACATCCTAACTGGTGTTTCCTGTTTGAAATTAAATTGATAGATTATTAGCCTTTATACTCTAGATTAGAAGATATAAACACAGGCTGTGTCGACATAGTATAATAAGAAATGGTAATAGATTCATTATACGTTATCATATGTGAGGTGGGATACCAAGTAATAGCAGGATCGTAAAATTTAATTAACTTAATTTAGAAATTCTGGAGAATTCAAATCAATTATTCTACTCTATTTACTATTAGGTAATTTCTATCATGTCTGCTGCACTTTTAATTGTATGATATAGTATTATTAAAATCCTTGCGACTCTCAATTAATAGGTATGGAGCTTACCTTGTATATACCATTACTATTGGTGAAGCAGGATCATAATATCAGACTGACATGGGCTATCAATCGGTAATTGCACACTTCATTTTGTGAAAAGGTGATGAACCGATTCAACGCCTACAGTCGAGACGGCATATTGTGTTGTCTTTAGGCCTTCTCCATGTGCATTCTAAACCTTTTCATTAGAATATATGAAGAACTTCCTATTGAGAAAATAAGAAAACAGATACTCACAAAGTTGAGTATGGCTTGTCAAAAATATGAATATGGAAAAAGCAAAGAAGACAATATACATATATCACAAATAATATATAGAGTAACACAAAACATAATTAGCCCTATACTCAAAAAGTCTTTATTGCATTTGTGAGAGGTAAATCTGGGATTCACATTTCATCCATAGTATAAACATAATCAAATGCTTATATTATTGTGGAACATACCTAAATTGAAATTATCAAGTTATTATTTTATCCCAGAACTTTATACGATACTAATGTATCTATTTCGTCAATGTAGTGGTTTATCAACATGATGTCTCATTCATATAGATGAAAATATATATAACAAAAAAAAAAATATTATGATGATGAAAGTCTCCAACAATTATACAATTTGAACTTCTAACTTATCCAGAGGAGATCTAATTCGTGAAGAGTCGAGAACTCTATATATCTATTATATTGCATGACGTGTTTCCAATGTGCGTACTCTGAAGCGATGGTAATTATATGGTACAGTAAATCATTCTTACCACCCATCATCACAGCGGTGCCGTAATTTTGCTTCCCTTATTAATCTCCGACTTATAATAGAAGGTAGATTGTTTATAAGGTCATAGGAAAGGCAAATGTAAAGCTAATTTTAGATCTCATAATAACGTCTTCATCTGCATAGTATATAATTGTCAAGCTAATCCTCATATAGTAATATACACATATAATAATAATATAATAATAATTCAGTTAATAATTTTTTAAAACAATATGTCATTCGGTCAATTGGTTAAAGATTTTTAAACATTTTGGTTATCGATGATTTGGTTATTAAATCAATTAACAGATCGGTTAAGTAATTGTTAATATGTGTGTGTATGCACACACACATATTATAATACTTGGCATTCACGATTAAAGTAATATCTAAATTATGAAAAAGTAATATAAGTAAATAGATGAGGGGCCAAAAAGATTGTGTAATAAAGTGAAAGAAATTGAAGATGTTAAAAGTAGTATGAGGTATTTAACGTTTTTAGAAAATTAAGAAAAAATAGAGTCAATATAGAAATAGTAAAGTTGGGTTTGAAAGTGATATTTCATTTCAATTACATATTGTGTTATAATTTAAGCATGAATATTTAAATCTTTATTTCATGAATAAAATTTTATTTTGCTGAGTTTAGTTTCTGCAAAATCTAGATGGCTTCATAGTTGGCCCAAATGTTGCCTACTTCAAACTTTTAATACTAAATGGATATTAAGTAATGCACTACTAAGTCTTCTATCTTTATTTATTGACTTCACTTCATTAATAAATCCTCTTGTTTACCAAAGCATTTAGAGTAATTCCTAACTTTAATTTATTTTTCGCAATGGAACAAACGATCATTGCAATTTTCGTCGCCAACCTTAGACATCAAACCCCCCCCCCTACACCAACCATCGCAACAAAATGAATTTCTGGTGTTGATTTCATCACCATAGCCCGACGGACATATTGGACGTCGCATTTCTCTCGCCAATGTTTTAACATATTCGCGACAGAATTGATTCTGTCGTCTATTTTGTAGCGAAAATAAATTTTAATTTAAAAAATAAAATATTTTCGGACGGAGAAAATGATCGTCGCAATTTCCGTCGTCATCCTCTGTCGTCAATTCATTGGCGCCAAGATTATGCGGATTATTTCCCACTTTGCCAAAAATCGCAACCGAATTCCCTCTTCGTCGCCATTTTTGTCGCAAAACTGCGACAAAAATATCAGCCGTTGCATTTTCTGTTGCCAATGTAATGTAGCGCCAGAACTTCATTCTGTCGCAAAATCCGTCACACAAATTTTGGGCGCCAAGATTTCGTGGGTTTTTTCTCACTTTGCGCCAAAAATAGCTACAGAATTTAATACCCGTCACATTTCCGTTGCATTATTGCAACAGAACGCGTTCTGTCGCAAAAACCGGTGCGAAACGGTAACATTACGTTCTGCCGCGGTGTCCGTCGCGATTCATGATTTTTCTTGTAGTGCAAGTCACATGCCTTTGTGCACAATAAAAGGGACTTGGATACATAGGATGACCCAGCGTACAATGTTCATTGATCCTTAACGCACGAGTTCTACGAGGTAGATATACATATATATATCTACGTATATATATTTACTATATAGTATATATATATAATTATAAATATATATATATATATATATATATATATTAATTTATGTTTTCTTGGTCTGGGTTAAAAGGTGTAATAAGTGCAAGGGGCTAGGTTTCAAAGTCGAGGGGCGGATAGGGTCGATGCCTCCAAGGTCGTCATACAGGAAGGAAGGTTACTACCTTGTACGGGTTTGTTTGTAATGAGGATCAAGAGCGAGGTTTGGAGTGGTGGACGGATCCTTTAACGAATGGTACTCGATTGGCAGGGGAGGGGAAAGGGGCTAAGGACTCTTGGCTTCGAGTGATTATTCCTGTTTGGGGCTTAGTTGTGGGTACAGTCGAACTGGTGATCCTTTTCCTTGGCTTCGTTGATTCTAAGATTTTCGTTTGATCTTCTCTTCCCGTGTCGAAGTCCCCTTCGTCTCTATGGCTTCCCAGGGAATTCTCGTGATGGTTTCCGTGTCACGTTCCCCTCGGATGTCCAGAAGTCTGGACCCAGTCGGTTAGTAGGTCAAATCCCTAGGTCTTGACTCCTAATCCTTGCCGAGGGTCTTAAGGGTCAAGGGGGGTTTCGGGTTAGTCTTTCTTGTTTATTGGGTTTCATCCCTTCCTTGGTGGATGAAATTCTTAGCAAGGCTTTATGTCCTCCTTGAGGTTTGGCCTGTTGCACCTATTTGACGATGTTTTTCTGTAGCGAGGGCCCCTGACATATTGAACGTATTTGTTTCCGCTCTTGTCAACGCATGGCGTTCTTCGGTGGCGTACGTACCGGCATGGTTTCTCGTAAAGCCTTCACGGTTTTCGTGCAAGGGTGGGATGATACGTATTCGTAACTTCCACCTACTTCGCCGATTCCTATCTTATTTTAATATGAAATATGAATGTCGGTTCTTCACGCCCTGGGCAGGGTAAGGGCTTATGCTGCTCTACGGTTTTTAACAGGGTTTCCAAACGGAGTGGGATATGAACTTAGAGTAAGGGATGATTCCAATGCTCATACAATTTAGGGTTTCCGAGGGTTTGGGTTAGGCGCAACAAAGGGTGAGTAAGGTCATGACGGTTGTGAATTTGCTCTTAAGGTAATTAAGGATTCGGGGTGGGAGTTTTCAACAAATAGGGTATCAAGATGCTGGGTTTCAGGGCGGATGATATTTTAAACTGGGTGGTGGGGTCGCAAGGTGTCGCGATATACTTACCTTGCATCTAGGATTGATAATGGTGTCGTTCATACTCCTACTTTAATGGTGTCCTAGTTCTCCTTCCTGTTTTTGTGGCCGGCAACCCGGGTTTTCCGAGATAAAGCAACTTGTCGGAAGGTGCATGCCATTTGTCTGAATCGGGGTTATCGTGGGTTAACCCTGGGTTGGTGAGTATTGCAGTCCGTCCCTTTTAGCAGCTCTGACGTCTTGATGCACGCCTTTTCACCGCTCCCTCTTTTAGTAGCCATCCAAATCTTCCTTTTCTTTGGTCATGGTCCTTGTCAAGTCTTTTGACGGGAGTTTAGGACGAGGCGATTTATCGGGTAAGTGTACGTTACCCAGTTGGTGAAGTAAACTTATCCATTCGCACCCTTACCTGGTGTGGTAAGCCGTAGGGGGAGGTTCCTTTAAGTAGAGAGGGATGAAGTGAGGGGATGTTTATGTGTAGGTTTCACAATCTCACTGCGCTCCTAAGATTCTGAACTATGTTCCTAAGTACCTAGAGTTCAAGTCTAGTGTCCTAAAAGTCCGGTCTTAAGAGTCTTATCCTAGGTCAAACTTAAGGTCTGATACCAACTGTAACACCCCAGATTTTCAAAGACTTTTTTAAAGCTTATAATAAAGGTAGAATCTTATTAAATCCCAAGATATAATACAAGCGTTCGGGTGTTATGCCACACCTGGGCTAGAGAACCCAAGTGCACAGGCTAACTAACTAATATCCTCAAAGTGATTACAATAAACGTGGCACGCAGGCCGAAAGGGAAACTATCTACGTCTACGCTCAAGTTCTAGCGCGCTCCAGTGACTTAATCTTCTGTGCCTGAAAGCCAAATATATCTGTTCAGCGAGAGATGCTGGTAACCCACTCCAACGCGTTGAAATACAATACATATAGATATATATAGATATACGAAAACCATTTTGAGCATGAAGATATATCCTACGAACTCTAGCTTTAAAACCGGGAATGATCGACAGATAAGGCTAGACACAAGCAACAGTTATAACAAGCATATGCAGTTCACAACAGATAAGGCAGATAAGGCAAGCATAAACAATATCCAAACCCAACATAAACAATCCCATATAGATCCCATAGTCACATCCCCCAAGACACTCATAATCACAACTCATCCATATCACAACACATAGCACACTTTGTTGGCGCCACAGGACCAATCGCATGCCCATACATGAGGGTCAGCGCATATAGCTCTGACACGGCCCCGCAGCACCCCTGCCCCGTATCGCAACACGGAGGGTCGATCGCAACCGACCGATGAACCGCAGCTCATCATAGTGTTTGATCGCAACCAAACAGTGGACCGCATCCCAAGAGAATGTCATCTGACCGCAGCCAGGAAAGGATGAACCGCAGCTCATATAGAAACGTTTGATCGCAACCAAACGGTGGACCGCAGCCCAAGAGTATCAATCTGACCGCAGCAGCTTCTGAACGCAGCTCAGGATAACCAATCCGATCGCAACCGAATTGGGTAACACACACACATAACACATAGCAAGCACATGCAACCCACATTACACATTGGGAAGGGGGATAAAACGTATAACAAAACCTATGCGTGATCCATCACATACTAAGAATAGTCCTAAGGGGTTCATGCTCCTTCCACCTAGGTCAACGGGATACCAATTCAACTAGCATGCAATATAATAGACTCGTAAACCTACGAACGGTAACCCGAAATATCAAACTAGACATCAGCACGATAAACGGAGTCCGTTGGGACACCACGGGGAACGGGGGAACATCAAACGGGGAAGCCGGGATCCCGAAGGGATAATTTTCCAGCGGGTAGCCGGTGGTGGGGACACCCGCCGGCTGCCCGCCGGATTCACTGTTCCGGGCAGCGGGTCGCCGGCGGGTAGCTGCCCGCCCGCCGGCTGCCCGCTGCCGAGATACACTTTCCGGCCGTGGGTAGGTGCGGGTCCCCCCCCCCCCACTACCCCCACTGACTCTTAACACACAATTTCGCCCCGGGAACCGTTGTGGAACCCGAAACCATGCTTAGACACTTTACAACGCAATTAACGCAACACGTAGACAATTAACGGATCAAATACGAGAAACGAACGCACATAACCTATCATGCTTTTCTAAACATAATCAACACCCAAACATGCGATTTCCCACCCGATAATCCAAGAATAATATCATACGATACAACCTAGGGTTCTAATCACTTTTATATCAACAAGAATACGATTCGTCTTCTAATTGCAAGATTCGGTAAGAACACACATAAGCATCAAGAACATCACACAATTATCAAAAAACAACATAATCATCAAGATTCCATATAATCATCAAGACTCATAATTATCAAGAATTCCCAATATCAAGATTATCAAGATCCTCATGGGATCATCACATCAAACATCAATAATAATCATCAGATCTCGCCATTCACAATAATATGGGGGAAACCCCTAAGGGGGAATCATAACTATGAAAATAGGTTTTGTTGAGACATGGGTTACCTCTTAGCCTTAATTAATTCCTTGGCTATGAAGGATCTTTCTTTAAGCTTTCTTGATTTCTTGATTTCTCCTAAGGGGATTCTTGGAACTCTTTGGGTGGTGAGAGATTATTGTGGTGGGATTCTAGGTGCCTCCTAAGTTCCCTATTTATATATTTAAAGACTCCTAGTTAAGGCCTGAATGGTATGGGTTTACTAATTTATTCTTATAGGCTATGGCTTGTTTTATGGATAAGGGTCCACGGTCCATAGTGGACCATATTAATTAAAGAGGATCCTAACATAATCTGAATAGTAGAAGGCCTACTTCCTTTGTTCCTAACAGGCTTAAGACTCTTATTCGGGCAAGGGTCCCACGGTTCATGGTGGACCTTACTAATTAATTAAAGGTAAACCTAACATAATTAAATCATATTTAATTATTATTAACGGGATTAATTAATAATTTATCCGGGATTGAAGGCCGTAACACGGGTGTTACAACACACACGGTTCCCTCGACGTAGCGGCACAACTAGTAGACAGACGTGTCCACGCATCACTTGCAGAAGCAGCCGAAGAGATAACTGGTTGCAGGACATCGGAAAGACTGCCGAGAATGGCACTTAGAATGATTTGATCCTGCCTGAACCAAGCTGTGTAGGCGGGATTAATTTCAGTGCGAGCGGTATCAGAGTACTTTGTCGGAGCTGTAGTAGAGCCTGTGATGTTGCCCAGGAGGTCGAGACCTATAAGAGTAGACTCGACCTGTTTCTTCCAAATGGGAAAGTTTGAGGATGTAAGTTTAATTGGTAAATGCGTTGGGGCGTGAAGGTGAGTTATGATAGGGATGTTGGTAGAAGCCATGATAGGCGATAGGGAGGAGGAGAGGGGAGAGGGAAAAGAAAATATATTTTTCTCGCTAGAGTAATAGGCTTTGATACCCATAATAGAATATGAAAGCTGTAGTTTATTCCCAGTATGAACAAAGCTTTATATAAAGTTACAGAGCCATAAATTGAGGTGTAGTTATACCTAACCACAAGACTAGGCAAAGGAGAAAATATCAACCAAAAAAATATAAAAACAAGAGATATATAATAAGAGGCTAATGCTAAGTCTTGACATATACCCCTTCCATAATCTATATGAATATAATTTATATGGCAGCGTGCATATGTACATACAGTTAATTAGTCACTTCCCTAAATATATATATATTCATAGTCTACCCTAACGAATAATAATCTTCTCTCTCTCTCTCTCCTAATACACACACACACACACACACACACACACACACACACAACATTATATATCATTATATATATATATAAAAAATATATATATATATATGTGTGTGTGTGTGTGTGTGTGTGTGTGTGTATATATATATATATATAATATATATATATATATATATATATAATATATATACTATTATATATATTATATTTATATATATATATTATATATAAATATAAAAATTATATATGTGTTTTGTGTGTGTTGTGTGTGTGTGTGTGGTGTATTATATATATGTGTGGTACTATATATATATGTGTGTGTGTGTGTGTGTGTGTAATGATTTTCTATGATATGGTATTATTCATTCACAAAATCAACATAATGTGAGTTGCATATTCATAACCTTATTATTGGTGCATTTTGCTAGCACAATAGTTAGGCTTAAATCAGTATAATATATATATATATATATATTATATATATAAATATATATATATATATATATATAATATATATAACTATATATATATATAAATAATATATTTATAATAAATATATATATAATATATAGTTCCCATATAAATATTTTCCCTATGTACTACTATACTAATTTTGACTTGTTATCCCCAAAATGATTTCTAAGTTCGGGGACGAAGTTTCTTGTAAAGGGGAGGGTGTTAACACCCCGTGTTATGGCCTTAACACTAATTAATTATGAAATTAATTCCGTTAAAGAATAGTTAAATAGGATTTAATTGGTTAGGATTCCCTTTAATTAATTAATGTGGTCCACCACAGATCGGAACCCTTGCCTAAAACAAAAAATAGAAGTCTTAAGCCTATTTAGGAATAAAAGAAGAGTAAATCTTTTACTAGTCAGATTCTATATTAAGGAAACCTAGACCTATATATATATCTTACTAGGAGTAAAGAAAGTAAGGCATTTACTATTTAGATTCCTGATTCTCTACTAGGAGTAAAGAGTAGCCTTTACTATTTAGATTCTGATTCTATAAAATAAGGGATTAAAAAGCAATTAGAACCTTTTACCGCCATAGTTAGTATGTTATACGAATTATTCCCAAGAGATTCCCACCACCAGCCTAGGGAGTAGGGCTGGCAATCGGTTCGGTAACCCAACCCGGTTTGGTGTCTACCCGAAAGACCAATCGGTCCTAGTTTAGGTTGAAACCGATCAGTTGGTTAAAAACCAAACCGAAACTGTAACCATTCGGTTTTCTATTTTTTTCTTTTTAATTTTTTATTAATATAATTTATATATATATTATATATATATTATATATATAATATATATATTAACATGATTTAAGGTGAGGTTTGAAACCCTTAACTCATTTGGTTATAAACTAAGAGCTTTACCCCACTAAGCTAATACCCACATTTCTGTCTATATTCACATTTGTATGCTATAAAGGGTATACATTTTTCATGTAAATGTTGCACACTTCAAATATAATGAATAAAATTATCGTACTAAAATTCTTGTTAGCTAAAATACCATTATACCGTTATTAACCGTTGCTATTTAAATTTCTAAAAGTTTCATAAATTCTATATTATTATCATACACCTATATATATATAATTATATATATATATATATATATATATATTAATATATATATTAAATACATTTTTGTCCTAGATTTATAGTGGCTTGGGACAAATTTTAGTCCTTTATAAAAAATTTTGCCATTTTAATGGACAGAGTTATTGTGGCGAGGACATTTTTGGTCTCCGTCTATATTTCGAGACAATTTTTTGTCCTCCGTCTATATTATCTGTTACGATAACCGTAGAGAGAGGGGCCAATCACGACAATTTAGTCTATCTCCTTCTATCTATTATATCAATGTGTGTTTGGCGGCTTCGAATTCTCCTTCTAATCTATTTGAATAGTAACCTGTTTGCGGCTTCGATTCTCCGGCAATTCTTCGTACAACTGCCAACTTGGAAACTCTCCGACTCTTCGAATTATGACCGAGAAGAAAACAAAACACACATAGATATAATAGTAAGAGGAGAGCTTAAATTGCGTAATTACCCTCTCAGACGTTATCTAACAGAAATATAGACGGAGGACAACAAATGTCCTCGGCACAATAACTCGTGTCTATAAAATGGCAATTTTTTTTTTATAAAGGATAAATTGTCCATAACCACTTAAATTTTAGGACTAAAAATGTCTTTTACTCATATATATATATATATATTTAATAATATATATAATATTATATATTATATATATATATATATATATATATATATATATATATAATTAACTATGATACCTGTTTCCTATCTTTTAATTATCAAAAAAAAAAAAAAATTTTTTTTTTTATTAAAATTATTATATAATTTATTTAATTGTTGATTATATTTTTAATTAAATTTCTATGTATATAATTTATAATATTAATAATTTTTAAACTCCTCAATCTTCCAAATCTCAACTCCAAGTGTATGTAAGACATTTTGGTGTTTTAGTAATTTTTATTTTCAAATATTAACTATAGATGAATGATTTTTCATCTTGTCCATCACAAACACTTCAAAGTGGCTTCAAGTGAGCCAACTGAACAACCGGTCAGGCAAAAAAATAAACGTTCAAATAGTAGACTTTCACCAAAACCGACCGAAACTGAAACCGAACCGAACAAACTTTTCAATCGAAACCGAACGAACCAAACTTTTCAAACCGAAACCCGAAACCGAAAACCGAACTCTATTTTAAAACCGAATGGTTTAATTTTTTTAAAACCAAAACCGAAACCGAAACCGAAACTGAAAAAAGACCGAACCGAAACCCGAAGTGCCAGCCCTACTAGGGAGATCAATCGGATGGAAATCTTAGGGAAGAACCTTAATAGCCAAGGGAGGATTAATTAAGGCTAAGAGGTAACTCATGTCTCAACAAAACCTATTTTCCTTGCTATATCTTCTTCATTGGCTCCTTTGATATATGATTGTGTGCTTGAGTCTTGATAGAGCTTTGCCTAGGGTTTATATGGTGTTTATATGATGATCTTGATGTTTATATGTAATATTGATGCCTATGTGATAATCTTGATGTTCTTTGATACTATGATAAGCTATATGAATGATCTTGTGTTTTGATTATGTCTAGAGCCCTAGGGTAATAACATGGATTTCGTATTATGTTATTCTTGGTATGTTGGGTGGGAATTTGCATGATCGAGTGTTGAGTCTTGGCATGTTTAGAATCGTGTTAGGATGTATTTGGTGTGATTCTTGGTTTAAATCTGTTACTTGAATACGTGGTGTTGTCGTTTGTGTTTGAATGTGTCTAGGTATGGTTTCGGGTTCCACGTAGGATCCCATGACCAAAATATTATATATGAGTCAGTGGGGGTAGGTGGGGGCAGGGGTGCCCGCCACCTACCCGCTGCCCCTTTGTACCGGTTCCCAGCGGGCAGGCGACTGCCCGCCGGGCACCCGCTGGAAACTATGGTCCGCCGGCAGGTGGTCCTCCACCCGCTGTAAAATTGGTGGGCAATGTGATGATTTTCCCCGTTTGATGTTTCCCCGTGTCCCGTTGTGTTCCGTTGTACCCCGTTTGTCGTGTGTGAGTCTAGTTTGGTGTATCGGGTACCGTTCTTAGGATAAAAGAGTCTTGTGTATTGCATGCTAGTTGAATTGGTATCTCGTTGGCCTAGGAGGAAAGTGCATGATCCCATAGGAAGTGTCATGGGTGGGTTAATATGGTTCGTTACATATGAGTTATGTCAGGATAAGTGTTCCCGATGATTCCCCTCGTTATGTGTTAATGTGGTTGCATGTTGTTGACTTCTATGTTGACTGTGCATGATACATCAATTGGTTGCGATCAATGGCTATAATACATCTGATGGGTTGAGAACCATCAGGTATTAACCCGAGGTTTGCGATCCGTCGCTATACAGGCAGTTGGATGGTTGAGAACAATCGGTTTGTTATATATATATATTATATATTATATATATATATATATATATATATATATATAATATATAATATATATATATATATATATATATATATATAATATATATATATATATATATATAGGGCTGCGGTCCATAATCTGGTTGCGATCAGACATATATGATAATATGGCTGCAGTCCACCGTTTGGTTGCGCTCAAATGTTTATGACACAAATGAGCTGTGGTTCATTGATTGGTTGCTATCATCTCCTTGTGCTGCGGTACAAGTTAAAGTGCTGCGGGGCCGTGTCAGAGCTATATGCGCTGACCCTCATGTATAGGCATGTGATTGGTCCTGCGGCACCACCATATTTGTGTATACCAATACATGTCTTATTGTTGATTGTTTGATTGTGATATTAACTGTGTATTGATATTGTTTGTATTAGGTAGTCTTGTGACCTTATGATGCATGCTAGAATCTTTATGGTTGATTATATTGAGTGTATTTGCTATTGCTTGTTGAGCCTTATTCTTGGTTTTAAATTAGAGTTCCTCAGGATTATATATGTATTCCGGTTTCAAAATGGTTTTCCTTATATCTACCTATATTTTACTTAACGCGTTGGAGTGGGTTACCAGCATTATTCACTGAACAGTTATTATTTGGCTTTCAAGTATAGATGAGTAACTTCGGAGCGCACTAGTTGGATTCGTGGACTTAGTTAGATAGTACTAGCTCTTGATGAGGTGGCCTGCGTGCTTGGATTTGTATTTGAGTATTAGTTATGGCTTATTCTTTATTAGTTAGTTTAGCCTGTGCATCTGAGTTCCCCAGCTTAGATGTTGCATAGCACCCAACTACTATGTCTAGTTATGCTCTGTTTGGGAATTAATAAGAGTTCACTGTTTGGAACTCTGTTTTGGCCTTGAGGGCCTTGCCAACGAACCCCAGTGGGATCCGCTGGTGTGGTTTGTTGTGCAACGAACCAGAGTGACGGATCTAGAGGAGATCCGTCACTCTAAGTCGTAGCTTGGCGGAGCAAAGTGACGGGGCTTCTCAAGCCCTGTCACTTAGCCTCGCCAGGCCAATCTGAGGACCGGGATTCATGGGCTCGTGAGACTCGGACACCCGGGCTCGTTACGGCACGTTAGTATTAGTTGTATTCGTTTGATTTTTGAGCATAAGCATGTTAGCAGACAAAGTATGAAATTTGGTCCCTGAGAATTTATTTAGCTAATGAGTTCAAAATTATGAAGTATATTGTTGGCATCTGCTTGCAAAATTTATTTGATTAAATGTGCTAATTGTATTGCTTAGCTCATGAGTAGTAGAATTGATGAGATTATTGAGATTTCTTGCATAAGTCACTGTTTTCCAAACTTTACGTTGAAATGTCTATTTTGTCACTTTTAAAGATTATTGCAATAGAAGGCTTAAAGTGAAGCCCTAAGCTATTTTCAAACCCCTATATCTATTTTGGAAAATCTATATTTGTGCATTGAGAAGCTTGCATGATAATTAGATTTCCAGTATGAGAAAGATAAGTGAATTATATGAGATATATATTTGTGCATTAAGAAGCTTGGATGACATCTAGATTACTAGCATGAGAAAAGAAGTTGCATGTTATATATATACACTATTTATATAAAGTGAGGAAAATCTATGTTTTGGAGGCTCCCGTTAGGACTATGTCCTTTCAGATGAACAGAGAAAAGATCGGTAAAGTCACCGACAAAATAGAGAAAGAAAGAAGTTATGAGAAAGAGAAAGAAATGGTCATAGAGGACCGACAGTTTATTCTAGAAGTAACTTGGACAATCCCGAGTTGCTAGGTTCGATACTACCCGCTAGGGCTTGGAATCCTAGTTAGGGGGTGTGCACGCTGAAAGTACTATACCTGATTCCACCGAGATTAAGAACCACGAGTACCGGTTCTGTGGGCGAGATGAGTATTAGGCTGGCCAGATTTGCTGAGCTCGGATTGGTCCATTCACGATTTGTGAAGTTCTTACCCCCCGCCCCCCCCCCCCCACGAGTTCAGAAAGAAAGAAAGAAAGAAAGAAGAGAAACGTGAGTCAAGTGACTCAATAGAGATCCTCCATAGAAAAGTATTCTTTTTATATAAAGATTGGAGAGCATAAGTGTGTGTATATATATATATATATATATTATATATATATATATATATATTATATATATATATATATATATATATATAGTAGCATATCTTCATTTGTAGAGTATCAACATGGCATAGCATATGTCTTATTTGAGTATATGAGAAGTGAAGTATCAGCATGGCATAACGTACGTCTTATTTGAGTATATAAGAAGTGAAGTATCATTCATTGCTTGAGTATTAGCATGAAAGCATGACCTTATCTGTTGCCATCAGTTCATTACAATATCTATCTTGAAAGTATCAGTATGATTGTAAGAAGTGCATAGTAGAGTATAGAAGATCTGTATCTATTTTCAGTACATGTATGTGCAAGTATGAGTTATGCGTTAATGCATGTTTATATGAGAATATAGGTTATTGAGCATATAGAAGTATAGAAGTATATATTAAGATCTTTTTGACTAAGTGTCTTGATTGCTTATGATCATACTTGAGAATGTGTATGAATGCACATTTTCCAACCTATATCTATATTACTTTATTAGGGTTGAGTGACTTTATATTTAGCATTATTTGCTAACGGGTTTATCTTTCCTATGTGCTTTTATAACCCCTTCAAGTGGACCCAGTGCATGATGAGAGCGCGCGTTGATAGAGTAGTGCGTAGCTCTAGGTTTTAGTAGATGCTAGATCTGTACCCTTATTTCCTTATTAGTATTTTGTTGATGGTTGTAATTAGACTACCATACTCTTGTTGGTGCGTAGACACCGGGGATTGCTTTCCCTTTTTGACGTTTTGTTGAGCTTTGACTCCAGTACTTTGTAGTTTTTGTTTAGCCTATGCAGTTACTCAATAGTGGGTAACTGTGGTGGTGACACTCCCTTAGTTTTTGAATTAGATTTTATATCCAAGTTTAATTAATCTTTCCTTGATTACTCCTATTTAGAATGTTTAATTATGGGCTCTAGAGTTTAGAAAAAGGGGGTGTTACACTACTCATGGTTTACCTTTCAGAACTTTCATCACCAACCTCTCAATCTTGACTTTCCTTAGTCAATCATTGACCTCATGGAAATTAACTTCTCGCTTAAGTGAACTTTCCATGTCTCTTTACTTTCCGACAAAGGTAAGCTCTTCCACCTTTAATTTCGGCCACTGAACTTCCAGTCTACAACTTTTCATTCTTCAACTCTTCGGTCTTCTATCTTTTATTTCTCAACCTTAAATCTTCAACTTCTCATAGCTTCATTTTTTCTACTTATTGTAGCTTCAACTTTCCGTTCTTTGACTTTCGAAGCTAGCTTCTCGGAAATTACTGTGCTGAACTTTCAAAGCATTTAACTATCCTAAGGTTACTTCTCGAATTGGGTTTACTTTCCAGTTAGTGAAATTCATGAGTTGAGTGAACCTTTCGGATTTAGAACGAGAATTCTAAGTCTAAGAATTGAAAATAAATTGGGGACTATAATTCATAAGTATTTTGGTATCATCAAAATCTAATTTACACTTGTTACTAACACACACGCACATGTTTGGTTTCAAATGTGAAACATTGCTATCATATGAACATGTGTATCATTATGCACTATTGATCTTGCTCGATCTTGTGGTTTATAATGATTTTGACGTAATAAATATACAACACTGCACCAATGCACCACATCACTGCACAACTTCACAACTGCACCGGATGCACCACTACACCACTCCTCATATCTTGGCTATCCAATCTCACATCTCAATGGTGTGTGAGGGTTCATAGGTTCAAGGATAGCAATGGTTCACACCTGAAAGGACTAATATATATATATATTATATATATATATATATATATATATATATTATATATATATATATATATATATTTAGGTGCATATGAGAACCTATATTAACATGTGAACCTGAGAACTAATTTAGACGCTTTATCTAGATTAGTGGACGGTGCATGTCATATATATAACACAATGCACACACGTAGTGCACTGCAAATAATGCACGCACGTTGTGCACCGCGTTCTGGATTGATGTTTTTCGTGCACCATGTCCTGGGCCATTGGGTGATGAAATATCAAAAGTATGCACACACACACGCGCGTACACGTGCGCGCACACGCGCGCACGTGCGCGCACACGCGGCCAAAAAATTTGAAATTTTGCTCGATCTATTCCTCAAACTAGCTAGCCGGATTTCCTACATTCTAGAAAATAAAATTCTGATTTAGGAAATTTATTTATAATTTGAACTATATAATTTTGAAATCTATTTATAGCCGAGTAATTTGATATTTATATTATATTCATAACATATGTTATTTTATGAGCTTTTATAATAAGTTATGAATTGCAAACAATTTTTACTTGATTAAATATTTTATATTAAATATTTTTATTCAATTATGATAAAAGAAATTAAAAGATAATTTATTTTTTTATGAGTCATATAGTTAATGTAATTTACAAGTTTCTATTAGGCTAACCTCAACCCAACAAGTAATTCACTTTCTAGGTGAGGTGACTAAAAAATAATATTATGTTTTTGTTACATAACTTGCCACGTAGCAAAGCAAGTTTGCTATATTAGCAAACTTGCTAGAGCAACCACAATAGAGCATAATATGAGGTTAATGTAAGATGAAATAACTTGGGTGGGGATGGGATTATTTACCGATGTGGGGTGGGTTAATTAGGAAATTATTTCTGCTGCAAAGTTTAGAAAAGAATGTCAGGAAAAAAAAAAAACAGGTTGTGCGCGTTTGCGCATAGCCTGTGGCCACACGGGCGCGTGCGTTGTGACGCGTCAGGCGCGCTGTCAGTGACGCGTCAGGCGGCTGTCAGTGAGCTTCATTTATTTAATTATTAATTTCAGTTTTGTCATTTTTTTTTTCTTTTCTTTTTTCTCTCCCCTCTCATCCTCTCTTTCTAATCACTCTTACAATATCCCATAATATTCTCAACGGATAATGATGCTCTAACGGAATATAGTACTTTTATTCTTTTTATGCAATTTAAATTTTAGATATTAAATATATATGTTAACTTAAAGTAGGAGTGTATGACTTAGTTTTTGCATGTCCCAAAGCCAATCTCTTAAATGATGATATCATCAGGCTTGCCGGCCACTGACACTCCAAGTATAACACAAAGTTTTTACCAACAAACACAAAAAAAAAAAAAAAAAAAAAAAAACAAAAAAAAAAAAAAAAACAAAACAACAAAAAAACAAAAAAACCAAAACAAAAAAAAAAAAAAAAAAAAAACAAAAAAACAAACAAAACAAAACAAAAAAAAAAAAATGAAATGCATGCAATGGGACTTGTGGGAAGTACGTAGAACTGTAGAAGCAGATAATACACTTGAAGCTCTGACGTTGGACTCATATCTTAGTTTATTTCGTAAAAATAAAATTTCCAGATGTTTAAGAAATATTAAAGTTTTTGTTTTTTTGGGTGCTAAAATATATAGCTTCCCTAAAAAAAAAAAAAAAAAAGTAATGCTGTACACTTTTACATGACACCAAATAATTAAGGAGTCAATTCATCAGCATGGAAACATGGAGAGAAAATTTAAGGCGGTAAAAGCATTTTCCAAACAAAGAAAACGTTGGTTTTAAAATTTGTTCCCAAACCAACGTTTAGATTCTATTGGCTTGCTGCTGGTTAGATTTCAATTCCGATACTCTTTGTCTTCAGGCCTTTGATTGTACCAAAACCCGTGACTGTTCGGGGAACATACAATTTTTATTATTTTCTTTTAATTCATTGTATTAGTGCTTTTTTATATTTTACTCAAATTTTCCTTTCATGTGCACTTTCTGTGCTTTTGTCTCTATTTTCATTGATTTGATTTTTTACCCTCCTTTTCGATTAGTTTAATATTAAATTTAAAACTTGTTTTTTTTTAATACTCAAATTCGAAACCTTATTTAAAAAGCACATTTGTCAACTAGTCGCTTAACTCATTAAAAGGACAAATATATATTCAATCGTTATAATCCTAACACCACCGGCGTACATAGCACTGTGCGCCGCGCGCTCCCAACACGACGTCGTTTTGGGGACGGGTTGGGAGGCGCGTAGGAAGTTGCTGGGATTATGTGTATTTGTTCACAACGTTAATGTGTATGGTAATACAGTTAGTGTAATTTTTATACAATTATGTATATTTCTTTTTATACAATTATGTACATCCGAATCAAAAATTTGTGTGTATTATGTTAGAGTTGATGTGTATTATGTTAAAAGTTAATTGTTATATGTATTTTTAGATTATGTGTATTATCTTTTAAAAATAGTATGTATATTTGTTATAACATTATGTGTATCAAGTATAACATTATGTACATTCTTGAACAGCGGTTTTTTTTTTAAAGAAAAGCCTACTGCCATTCACTGGGCGGGAATTTCAAAAAAAAAATAATTAAAACGACGTCGTTTTACATCCTGCGCATAGTGCAATGTACGCCCGTGGTGTAGGATATAAATTGCCATATATATTGTGTTGGCCTCCTAAATTTACTTTTTAATGTTCAAATTCTTTGCATTTATTAATGATCATAAATTGGCTTTAAAGGCTTCAATACTAGAAAGATTGAAAAAAAAAAAAAAAAAAAACCTTTATAGGCTCTTTCAAGAAATGAGCCCAAACTCTTGAAAGCCCATTATGCATGGGCCAAACAGTAGCCAATTCATTGTACGAAGAAGGTTAACCCCAACAATGGGACTATTTTAGGAAATTGTGAGAGTCCATCACATCATATGTGCGCGCACACATAGGCAAATTATATCATGCACTACGGTGCATAATTGATATGTACCGAGCATCAAAACCGCGTCGTTTTATTTAATGAAAAGAAACGGTATCTGTTTCGCGTCGTTCGTTTCATCCCGCAAAAAGCAATTATGTTATTCAGTTTTATTTTGTATACACTGTAGTTATGTTTTGATATAACTACAGTATCATTTTGGATATAACTATAGTTTCATTCGATATTATAACACGTTAACACCCAAATATGTGAAAATGTTGTTTAATTTTATTTATATACATCATAGTTTCATTAAAACACAACTACATGATCATTTCGATATAACTACAGCTTCATTACACAATATACACTAAAAAATGTGAAATGTTATTTAGTTTCATTTTATATACATTGCAGTTTCATTTCAACACACCTACAGTTTCATTTCAAATCAATTGCAGTTTCAGTTGATAATATAAAAATAATATGTGAGGCAGTGTCAGTTTAGATACACCATAGTTTCATTTCAACACAACTACAGTTTCACTTCAATTAAATTGCAGTTTCAGTTGATAATATATAAAATAATACGTGAGACAGTAACGATTTAGATACACTTTAGTGTCAGTTGATAATTAATACACCAAATATGCCCGCTCCGTTAACTGTAACGGCGCGCCGTTTCTTTACTTTAAGAAACGGCGCCGTTTTGACGGCAGTGCACATGCACCGCGGTCCACGATATAACGACTGGAAATTGGCGGGTAGGCCTATATTTGGGCTAATATTATTTGGCTTTGGTGATATGATAGTTGTGTTGGGTCATCATTCAATCATTATTTTTAATATATTAAGGGTACATTATTTTACACATAATATACATTATTTTAACATGTAAAGTACATTATTCTAAAACATAATATACATTATTCTAACACATAATGTACACTATTTTACTCGTAATATTCGTAATGATATTTTGGACCGTTGTCCACATAATTTGTCTAATTAAGGGTTGCCCTTAATTTATTTTCATCTGCTTGCCTCCAACCCTCTAGGTATAGCCATGGGCCATGGCAGACTCCTCTCCAGATTTCTCTACGCTTGACTCCTTTCTATTCGATTCGCGCTTTAAACCGATCAATTTGGACTTTAAACCGAGGACT
Source organism: Ipomoea purpurea (assembly GCA_009835305.1). Taxonomy (NCBI): domain Eukaryota; kingdom Viridiplantae; phylum Streptophyta; class Magnoliopsida; order Solanales; family Convolvulaceae; genus Ipomoea; species Ipomoea purpurea. The sequence continues at coordinate 6,442 of VALG01004585.1, read as the reverse complement.
ATCTGTTGCTACTAGTGGATCCAAACGTATGTATATGATTTAGTTATTAATAGTTTTTTTTTCTTTTTTACTTACAGTTCTTTGGATCCAAAATGTGTGCTATTGGAATAGGTTAAATTTTTTTACCCTAAACTTTTATACTTCTGCTTTGCTACCATCATCAACCTGTTTTGTTTTTAAATTAAACCGTTAATGTAGATTTCGTCTTGCTTTAATTTGTTACCATTTATGCAATATATACATATACAAACATCGTTGCAATGTCTCTAAAGGAAACAGTAATTGGTATTGGAGTAGTTTATTACTTTATCATGATAATTGGTATCAGAGCATTCTATGTAGATAATAATTGTTTTAAAGTATATATATGTGTGGAATCTTGAATGTGTAATCTTTCAAAATACACAAATCTGTTAACTGCATATCTTTTAATCAGGCGAAAATCTCTTTTTGCCAATTTAATACCTTATCAGAGAATACCAGTCTCTTCCCCACTCGATTCCTATATAAACAACTCCAGCTCTGGGGTTGAACCCATCAAACTAGATGATATGTTGCCGTATTTTTGTATTTAGCGACGGCTGCCATTGAATCCCAAAGTATGTATAGATTCTCCGATTAAACATCGCAATTATTATTCACTTATTAATAGTTTTTTTATTAACTTTCAGTTCTTTGTAATTTCATTATGATTTTAATTTCCTTGAAATCCCTACCAAAGTAACCGCAATTATAAGATTTTAAACAATCATTACTGTATGGGCCATTGTCCACACAATTGTATGGACATACTAAGAGTACATTATTTTAACACATAATATACATTATTTCAATATACTAAGAGTACATTATTTTAACACATAATATACATTATTTTAACATGTAAGGTACATTATTCTAAAACATAATATACATTATTCTAACACATAATGTACACTATTTTTACTCGTAATATTCGTAATAATACTTTGGACTGTGATCCACATAATTTGCCTAATTAACGACTGCCCTTCAGTGAAGCAAAATATTTATTTTTATATGCTTGACCCCAGCCCTCTAGGTATAGCCATGGCCGACTCCTCTCCAGATTCCTCTACGCCCGACTCATTTATACTCGTTTCATGCTTTAACCCGATCGATTTATGCTTTATTAGTTTTTTTTTTTTTTTTAGTTTCAGTTCTTTGTGATTTCATTATGCTTTTAATTTGTTTCAAATATCTGTCTCAATAACCGCAATTATAATTTTTCATTTTTTGTTGTCATAAGATTTCCCCTTCGCTTTGCTGTCAATATAAAGAATCTGTTGACATCATCAAATCGGACTAACCTAATATGGTATCAAGTTATTGTTGAAATATGTGATATGGCTCTTGATCATTATGCGAAAAGTCAAGTATGCATATATAGTTTTTTTTTTTAAATCTTATTTTTATTTGTTTCTGCCTTCGATTTCATATTTAGTATTTACTAATTACTTTGTCAAGAAAAATTTTATGAGTTTGAAAGCGTGCTTTAGGTGTTTTTTTGGATTGTAGCAGGGATGGAATATACTCATAAATTTCGAGCCAAAAATAAGAATTAACAATAGAAAATATAAGAAAGTAGGGTTAAATGTCTGATATAAAGCCGTGTTTCAAGCAGTATTGGTTACTGCCTTTTAGTGAGGTGAAGTCAGAGCTCTAAGTAACAAATCAGTGTGCTACGGGAATTAACGGGTAATTTTTTTACGCTATAAACTTTTATTACCTTAGCCGTATTGGCCACCAACCATCCAACTTGTTTTGTTTTTTAAGAGTATACAGTTATCATGTAGATTTTTAAGTCTTGCTTTAATTTGTTAAACCATAATTATAGCATATATAACATAGTTATTAATTTAGATAAATTTAATAAATATTATAAATTTATTATATTATATTATTAAATATATACCTATATACGTATTAATAATAGTATATATATATATAATAATATGTGAATCAATTAGTCACCACTATCATAGCCCAATATAAGTTACAGACCGTTCTATATGGAAAAAGTGAAAAATGCTAAGAATCCTCAGTATATATTATCCATGCTAAAAAAAGAAGAAGAAATAGGATAAAAAAAGGTAAATTTTTTAAGTCTGATGTACATGATTGGGCTTACCCTTACCTATAGATTCCACTATGCAAGAGCATTCCTTCTATAAGGGATAAAACTATAAAATATTATAAAATTAAAATAATATTTTATAATTAATATATATATTGATCAAATTTAAAATATGTTGGATTACGTGGAGTAGTGTTTATCCTGTATCTTTTATAAATAAATAAAGATGCAATCTAGTTGGTATCGAGAGCATGTCAAAATTTTCAATATCTAAAACATTTAGATATGACAAATTTTTAGTGATTCTAGCGTCAAACAATTAAACTGTTATTCGAATAATCACAAATATCATGTGTGTTATAAGTAATTTTTCATTGTCTTAGTACGTAAACTTAGACTTATGTTATAACATCTTTCTATGCAAAGACACAAACTCCGTCTACTGCATATCTGCTAATCAGGCGAAAACCTCTTTTGCCAATTTTAATACCTTACCTCAGACCCCCCCCCACAAACAGGAGCGATGATCCTTTAGAATACTATCTCTCCTCTCCCACTCGTACAATTTTCAATGACGGATTATTTAATTATTTACTTCTTCTAAGACTCTCTAAATAATAGAACTTTTACATCATGTATTTGGTATATTATAATCTTTGGTCCTTGATACATATACCCTTACCAATTTGGGTTAGGTACAATAGACTGCAATTTGTAAATATAGTTTTCAAACATCGATGCCTATTGTGCATAGATTAGAAACAAACCATATCAGGTCCACACAATTGGATATTCGTTATGAATACCTTACCCAGAGATAATTTTATGGTATTAAACTATCATTAATTAAAGAATGTACATTATTTCTCAACCTATATAGTAACCCGTCTTGGGTTAGTGATGTTTCTTTTGCGTTATGTTTAACACATAATGATTTATGCGAAGTTACTCTATGTAAATATAAGTGGTACTATTTGATTCTTAAAACATTGGACATTCATGGACATTTTTGGATTCAACGTGGAAGAACCAGAAATTTAGTTGTGACCATAAACAAAGACCAATGTCCCATGGGATGGCTAACTGTGAGTGCGGTGGTGCAGTGGGAGGTTTGTTTTCAAGTGAGGGCAGATAAGATGTATAAATAAATAAGAGAGCTAAGTTGCAGAAGAAAAAATTGTATCTCTGGATAACACTTTGTTTTAAATATGTTATAACTACTAATAAATATTGTTGGATTAGCAAAATAATAAAGCATATTGTTTTAATTTGGATTTTTATTATACCCATAACTATTATTAAAATACATTTTTATGAACAAATAGTGATTTTATTCCTCTAAGTCACAACCCACTTAAATTTTGAATTCTTCTACAACACATTTCACGTGTATAAACCTTCAGGTTTATCAATGAGCTTTTGTTCTACACAAGATCTTGTTTTAATATTTATACTATTGTTACTTTAATAATGTTAATATATATATTTTATTATAATACATATATTATATACAAGCTATATATAATAGGGTAAGGTGGTGTGGGAGGGGTGAGTGGGGCGGCAGGTGATTCCCCACTGCCCCTTTGTGCTCCGGTTCCTTTGATTATACGCTGCGATATGGGCCAGTAATACAATAATGTACATCTGATTCTGGTTGTGTAACTCGTAATAATCGTCAATATGACTTTGGACCGTTATCCCGCCGAGCCTACTCAATATGTCCTAAAACTTAACGGACGCTCCTTCGCTTGAGAGCAGAAATATTTTAACCCTTTGTCATTTCTGACTTGTTCCACCAGCTCACTCCTGAGGTATCCCAATCCATGTTCGGCGCCCTAAGACTTCGCTCCAGATTCCTCTACGAAACGCTCGCAATTTTGACTGAACTTTCGTGCTTATACCTTGTCGCTTGACTTCACCGCTTGCATTAACAAGCCGATAGATCTCTCTGGCTGCTGCTTACAATCGTTGTGTGCACGGATTATCCTGTTGCTGCCTCTACGGATCCACAAATTAGACTCACCTAGATTAAGTTGATTAATAAGAGTTCAGTCGGTTTGAGTAGAATGACAAATAATGGTATTATATTCTTGAGTTTACGGGTGGTTCAGGGGTTCATTGGTGACTTTCATTATGCTTTTAATTTGCCTCTACAAATTATTGTCCATCAGATTATTTGGGACTGTCAGTTTAAACTAACTATTAAAAATCTATATTTCTACAATCCCTATTTGTTGGGATACCTAATTAAGCTTTCATTCCTTACACATCACGCTAATATTTGGCTTGCCAAGTAATTAATTTTAAACTAGATAGATCACTTGTTGACATCACTCCCAAAAATACAGTGTTCAGACCGAACCAAGATATGGGGTGGTGGAATTCCTAGTAGAAGTTATATGTTTGAAATAACTGTGTAGTAGGTGACTTACTTATACATTTATGCGATAAGTCACCGATATGCATACTATAAGTGTATACTTTTTATATAAGGTTTTTTTTTTAAATCTTAGTTTTTTTATTTGTTTCTGCTCTTTTTTTATCGATTTTCATATTTAGTATTTACATAATTGAATCTATTGTCAATCAGAAAAATTTTTTAAAATGTAGTAATCAAGAAGAGTCTTGTTGGCGTTTAGAGGTGTTTAGTTTGGAAATTGTGGCAGGGCCGAGGGAATTTATAAACTCCCATAAACATTAGTCGAGCTCATGGAAAAATAAGAAAGTGAAGGATTTAGATTGCTGATATGTATAACGTAAAAGTTTTTATTTGCAAGTTCGTTTGAAGTTTATCAAAGCCAATTTGTGTTTTAGGGAGGGAGCTCTTGAGTTTAATACAAAATGTGTGGCTACGTGGAAATATTGAGAGTGTGATAATTATTTTTTATTCTCTAAAAAGAGGGAACTTTGTTAATTACCTTAGCTAGTCTGTCTTTTTGACCACCTATATTACCAACCTTGTTTATTGTTAATTTAAAAGTATTAGTATACATTCGTTTAGTAACATAGTAACGAATTTAGAAATACTGTGCTTGTTTATAGTTGTTATCCATTTATGCTATAACGTATTAATTGTAACACATCACACCATCAATATCTGAACTCCAGATTGTAGCAATGGACTCTATAATGATATTACAGTTAATAATTGACGGTTACTGTTCCTACGGAAGTAGTAGTATTACTTTATCATGATGATTGGTAATCCAGAAGCATGGTCACACCAAAGTGTTTAAAACCTAAACATCTTGAAGATATAGAACAATCAAAAAAATTAAGATATCAGTTAAAAATGAAAAGAAGCCTACGTTTTCTTACATCTGGTAGATCGAGCAATACAATTCATGTTTTACAGTTTGACGTAACGGTAGGATGATGTGGATTTGATAGCGTTTAGGGACCATATAAGTATTATGTGTTTAGGGTGGCGTTTTCAGCTAAAGACAGCAAATTGCGGCTCATCCTAACTGCATAATCATGCTAATCAGCGAAACTCTTTGCTTGCAACTTTTAATTCATAATGAATAACAATTATGATCGGTAGAGATATGTTCAAGTCTTGATGAATGCATATTGTATTTGTCTAACACGATATACTAACCAAATTAGCAATAATTCTTAAGACTAAGCTCACGTCTGATTTTTTTTTTATTTACACAAACGACGACGTTTTGAGACCCTGATTCACACAGCCATGTGGTATGTTTTTATAATTATTACAAAATTTTTAAAATTCATGAGTTCAAAAGGCCCTACCAAGAAACTAAAGCGTTTGATAGTGGATTTAGAATCCCTCATTAATTCATTATGCAAAAAAATTTGAATTAGTTTGGGCTTAAAAATCAGTATTATAGGTATAATAAAAGAATAAATTAATATCATGCCATGGGATTAACATTAGTGACTTTAGTATAGGAAAAAAGTTTTAAAAATTAAATATTTCTTTTTTGAAAAACGAAATGAGATTACAGTGAAGAATATTTGATCTCCAGATGAGAAGGAAGGAATTAGTGTTGTGTGATCCATCATTTTTTATCAGTAAATTGATTAGCGCGACAAGCAAATGTAGAAAAAAGGGGGAAAATAAAAAGTAAAAATAAACAAAAAGGTAAATTCCGAATTAGCATAACGATCCGAAAATCGAGCTGAGAGGGAGCTCCGCCTTGACCAGAGACGGCTGGGAGGGGAGGGTTCATTTTCGTGTTTGATCAGAGTCTCCTTTGCTTCTCTCTCTCTCCCCGTCTGATCCAATCGATCCCCCGCTCCGGCACCGATTAGATTTTCCGGCAACCAAGGACAAGAGAGAGCGAGAGAGCGAGCGAGCCACATTCTTCTCCCCTTCTTTCA